>PVJH01005628.1:51355-110061 GCA_004026705.1 Nesogale talazaci
ATCACTGCCCTCTGGTGGTCGTGGGAGCTGCCCAGCACTGCTCCTAAGAGCCGCTGCTGGATTTGAACCACCAAGCCCGCAGGCCGCAGTCCCACACTCAATCACTTATGCCAGCGGGGCTCAGCTCCCCAATATGCTTTTAAGTAGACCACATGTTATAATTCAATGCATTTAGGTAAGAATTCTACATCAGAAGAAGAGCAGTATGCCTACATTGTGAGAATGTCATTAATTCCTAAAATACCATTTACGGATTCACTATTTCACATTAACGTATTGCATCATTCATGTTATAGCAAAACAATAAAGTCACAACTCAGTGTACTGTTGATGAGCAAAGATACAGATTAATGATAGACTAGAGAGATACAGAGCATAGATCAACCCATTTTAAAGTCCAAGAGAGAAGCTTAGCATTCACGACATCTAAAGATTCAGACTCTAACTGCTCATGACAGAAAGATGTTCTTATTTTTCAAAATGATTTTATTAGTAATTTAAAGATTTCCAATAATTTTTATTATTAAAATATAGGGATAATTTCAGATACTGAAAATGGGAAGAATTAAATCATCATAAAAGATCGTATAACAATATAAATATGGTTTTGAAAGTGCCTAAAAGTAATAACCATGATAAATTCTTTCTCAGAAGCATTTTTATTATTCGAAAATGCATAAATATTAATTGCATATGTACTCTTATAGTTCTTTAATCTTTCAAGTTGAATTCTTTTTTTGGTGGCATCACTGCCCTGGTGGGAGTAGGAAGCCCAGCCTTGCTCCTGGAGAGCTGCTGCTGGATTTGAACCGTTAACCCTGTGGGTCGCAGTCCTGCACACAACCACTGTGCCACCAGGGCTCAGCCTCAAGTTGAAATATTATAAAACTGTATGGTTCCTATGTGTGCTTACCACGTGATTCTTATTGCTTTTAGGGGATGTCAAGTCGGTTCCAACTCACGTAAAACAGAACAGAGCATTGCTAGCCCCTCACAATCACTGCCATGTTCAAGATCACTTCTCTGTCTGCTCAATGCATTGTATTGTGTCGTCCTCTTTCTCCCTGACCCTCTGTTTTATTGAGCATGGTGCTCTTTTACAAGGAATAGTCTCTCCTCAAAATAAATTGAAATAGCATAAACCAAAGTTTTTCCATCTTTTCTTCTAAGTAAAATTCTGGATTTACTACATATCTGAAAGATTTCTTCTTATAGCACTCCATGGAATATTCATGATTTCTCACCAATTTCAACTGCATAAATTCTTCATCATTCATTCTTATTAATGGTTCAACTTTTGCATGTACAAGAAATCATTGAAAATACTATGACTTGGGTCAGGTACACTTTAGTCCACAAAGTGACACCATTGTTTTTTTTTTTTTAACATGGTAGAAAGTTATTTTGTAGCAAAATTTCAAAAAGCAGTAGGTTATTTGATTTCTCAGTCTACGTTTTCACTGGTGATGATTATGGGTCCAAGTAAAATTAAAGCCTTGTATTGTGACTCTCATGGCCTTCTCTCATTTTTTTCAGCTCCCACTAGAATTTTCATATAAATGATTGAGGGTCTGCAGTCAAATCCTGGCTTTGTTCTGATTGGTGATGTTGAGCTTCTCCATTGTCTCTTTCCACATAAATACTCCATTTGATTCCCATGTGTGTTGGGCAGGTTTGTTATGCCAACATGGCCACAGAAGATTGGTGGGTCTGTTGAGACGGCACGACCAATGAATAAACTGGATGAATTGAAGGGCAGAGATAGGAAGGGCTCAGTGAGTCCCGCCCTCCCTCTCTCTTGCTTTCGGATCTTTGGACCAGACAGCTGCTTTGTTCGTTCTGTGCCTCAACCTCCAAGCAACACTACCTGTGGGACACCTAATCGTGGACTGTGTTGCTGTGAGTTGCAGTTCCTTCAAACCCTACTTCGCCACGCGCCTGGGATATACATCTCTTGAGCTGGGGACTGTTGGACTCTGTCATCTGGCTGACTGTTGGCGACCTGCTCTGCCGCTTGCTGCATGTGACCAGATAGCCTGGATTGCTCTACAAAGGACTACTCAGCGGCCCTCAAGACTTGAAGGACTGCCAGTTTTCTAGCTGTCTCACGCAAGTGAGTTGCACCCAGCAATCTGTACTGCTTTATAAATTACTTAACTGTTTATTTCTTATCTTATATACTCTTCTTTCTATATAAGTATATAAAGAGAATTATGTCCTGGTCTTATTTCTCTAGAGAACCTTCTCTGACACACCATGTCTTCCATCTGGTGAGGTTAATGTGCACAAGGGGGCGTCACATAGTTGTAGAAGATGAACTTAAAAGACATTGAAGTTTTACCACTGAAATTTTAAATCCTCTTCACACTGTCACCACTTACACTGTTGAAAAAGTTATTTACAACGAATAATTCATTGGTCTTGCAAAACTCTAACAGAATCTTTGGCCTCATTGTTATCACCAAGGCTATACTTTCCAACTTTCGTTTGTCATTCCCAACCACCAGTCCTCTGACAGTTTGTCAGACTGAGGTAGTTTGAAGGTTGCGATGATATTGACAGGTAGGTCACAGGTATTTAAAATACCATCAGGGTCACCCCTGGTCTACAAATCTAAATAGAACTTACAGACTCAGACTCGGGAGGAAGAAGTCTACTTTGCAAACACTTTTCCTATGAAAGCTGTATCAATTGTTGTGTCTGAGAGCGCTGGAGGATGAACTCGTTGGCCAGGAAAGTACTCAGAATAGGACCAGAGCAGAGTTGCTTCCTCAAAGCAGAGTTGACCTTAATGGGATATATGGATGAAGTAAAGTCTTTAAAACTTTAATTTGCTGATGTGGCATGACTTAAAAATGAAAAGAAACAGCTTCAAAGCCCATGAATAATTAGAATGTGGACTGTATGAAATGTGAATCTATGAATGCTAAAACTTTTTTAAATAAAAGGAAATGCCTATAATCAAGGCCTTCTGGATTGGTAAGCTGAAAGGGACTGGTATTGGTCACTTGGATTCAGATAAATATACTCTTTTACTATTAATGAAAATGAATGTTAAAGAATGACATTGGATTCACCATAAGAAAGACCATTTCAAGGTCTATCCTTAAGTAAATTTTGTCAGTGATAAAACAGCACCCATTAACCTACCAAAAAGATGAGTTTATATGACCATAACATTACTGGAAAATATTATACTGGCTAACTTTCTAACTCAATTCTAATTTTAAATATATTTTATATATAAACATATTTTATGTATAGGTTATCCTCTCAAAACAATGGTCCAAGTGCACTTGACATTCCCCTAAATACACTCCATCACAACAAATGAAAAGAGTAACAGAAAACATTACAGAGTTGGAAAACAGAGTTGGCATCCATTTGGGTATCTGTTCCCTTTCATTTAGGAACAAAATGAATACTTAGGTGGTATCATCATAATGGAAAATGTCAAGAAATGCATAATCCCAGATCCAACTTTAAAAAGAAATTCAGCATCTCAGGCTGAAATTGCCTTTTCATATGATTCCCAGACATTTCATGTGAACATTATAGTATCTGGTACATTCCTACTATAGAATTTTAGTCATACATTAGAAAAATAATGGCAACTCCCTAAAACACTGCAATAAATGGACAAAACTAGATAATATTATGCTCGACAAACTCGATCTTACAAAGATAAATATTTATTATCACCATCATTATACAGAAAAATAGACACCAAATAGATATGACATTAATGACTCTTCAAAGGGTGGGGGTAGGGGTAGGAGCAGGAAAACAGGGAAGATGGGGGGAAAATAGAAGACAGCATGAAAAAATAATAAATTAAAATTAAAATTGTCTCATTAAAAAAAGACACACCTCCTGATTCCTTACCCCTCAAATTGAAATATTGGTCTGAGTTGGTGAAAAGGAGGTAAAGGGAACCTGAAGTGGATTTGGAGTCTTTAGTGACAAACTCCTTTAAAAAAAAAATAGTTTCAGAAACAAGGCCATAAAGGGAGCTAGCGTTGTTTAAACATACCAAGCAGGAAATAAAAGAGAGATTGTTTCTGGTTGCCAGTGAGCCAATTCTGACACAAAATAACCCACTCTGACAGAATCGAATCACCTCGCGGGAGCTTGGTGACTGCCATCCTTAGAGAAGGGTCTCACCAGGGAGCCTCTGACGGGATGGGATGGACACAGGTCACTGCCTGTTGAACAAGTGAGCTTCCGGCCAGGGCTGCACTGAGGCTGCTTACCACAATCAGACACTAGACCAGAAGGAGTATTGTGTAAGGATCCTTATATTATAGAGTACAATCTCCAGTTATCTCTCTGACCCATTATAGCAATAATCTTCTGCTCTCCTCGACAGTAAAAAATATATTTTTTTTGAGAAAATAATTTCTAGAGAAAATTAACACCTCAGAGTAAAAGGTCTAACACAGTGGTCAAAAAAATTACATCATCAGTCCAAATTCATCTCATTCCTTATTTTAAAAATAAAACTTTGGGACCAACCACCTCAATTCCTTTAGTTATGATCTACAAGCAAGAGTCTTTGTTGTTGTGATAGGAATTACATGTTGTTCTATCAACTCTAAAATATTAACTAACTGACCCTTTACAAAAGATTAGCTAACTTCTAATCTTATATACTGATATTTGAATATCCAAACTTTTAAAATCATTTTATTGGGGTCTCATACTACTTCTTATCACAATCCATACATGCATCCATTGTGTCAAGCATATTTGTACATTTGTTCCCCTCATCAGTCTCAAAACATTTGCTTCTACTTGAGCACGTGGTATCAGGTCCTCATTTTTCCCCTCCCTCCCTGCTTCTGCTCCCTCATGAATCTTTGATAATTTATAAATTATTATTATTTTGGCATGTCTTACATTGTCCAACATTTTGGTTCACCCACTTTTCTGTTGTCCTACCCACAAGAGAGTGTACAGATTTTATAGAGAAAAATTATGAACCAACTAATGACTCCAAAGAAAGTCACCAGTCAACAATGTATACCACTGTATAATGCTTCTGGTAGTATGTTAGTATCTCACTTTTAATATGAATGGAAAAAGAGGAAATTTCAAACATACAAATAAAATCTCCACTTGAAAAGACATACCAAAAGAAACAGGAAGGAAAAAAGGAAGGGCTTAACAGATACAGTGAGTTAAAAAAAAAAAAAAGACACCATGAACTATAAAAAAATTCTCAGTGAGAAAGTGAATCTTAAAAAATAAATAAAATGAATAGTGGGAGATCAAGAGGACTTCACAGAAATTTAAACAATGACATAAATCTTTGTGGCTTTTTTGTGGGTTTATTTCTTAATTAAATAAGCATGGTTAGATGAAAGAGTCAAGAGTCTCCCAATGGAAGTCGCCAATATGGACAAATGATGATCAGGAGTAGTAAAAAGCAAGCAAGAAAAAGGTATAATACAGGAATGCTCAAAATGTGGACTCCAGAATTTTCATTAAAAAATAACCGTGAAAGTGACAGAAAAGAAAGTATTTTGAACAAAAATTATACATGCAGCTTCTAGAACAAAAAGAGCTCATCTTTCTTTGAATCAGTGTCCAGTCAAATAGATTTACAAAGATCTACCCAAGGCACTTTTCCAGACCATTTAAACCAGCGAAACAAAAAAACTTGCTAAAAGAAATGCTGTTAGTTGCCACCTGGTTGATTCTAACTAGTGTGTGTCAGGGTAGCACGGTGCGACAGAAGGTTTCAAGGTCATGACCTTCAGGCACAGCTTGCAGAGCAGATCTTTTGAGGTGGGTGGGTTTGGCCTTGTAGTTGGGTGCTTAATGGTTTATGCCACCCAGAGACCCTTCCTGATAGAATGGTTATTGCTGTCACATAAAAATAAACAGAAATAACAATGGCATTGTTCTTCCCCAAAGCAACCTGGACGCTGGAGGACAGTGGAATATTGTCTTAATATAGGTAAAGCCAATTTATTTCTGACCTATACCTATCAACATATCTCAATTTTAATAAATAGAGCAGAAATATTTCTTACAAAGCAGAATGACAAAAATTTACCTCCCCAGCATTCAATATGTGAGTTTAGTACAGAGAGTATGCTGTGGAAGAGAATGTCAAGGAATTTGGAAAATGAGGGACGCAAGGAAAAAGCAATGGAATTCACAGAACAGCGCTTTTGCACATCTGAGCCAGCAGGCCATGTAAACCTTGGTCGAGAATTCCAAGGAGGCATTGCATTTGGCAAATCTACTGCACCAGACCGCTTCAAAGAGTTTCTTTTCAAAAGCAAAGATTTCACTTTGAGAACTAAGGTATATGTCACTCATGCCATAGTGTTTTCAACCACATCTTATGCATTTGAAAGTTGGACAATGAAGGAGGACCAAAAAAGCCCCCAAATAATAAAGGGAAACACTTAAGAATTGGTAAAGCATATTGAAAGTGACATGACTTCCAAGAGAACAAACAAATCTTTCTCAGAAGAAATAAAACTAGAAAGTTCCTTCAAAGCAAAGGAGCAGTTCATCTCCTGTGCTTTGGACATGTTTTCAGAAAAGATCAGTTCCTAGAACAGGACATCAGACTTGAAAAAATAGAGAGAGGAAAGAGGGAGATTATAGAAACTTATTTGCACCACAGTGTTTTACCATGACTATAATAATGTTACCATCAACAGAATTATGTAAAATTTCATGAGATGATCTTTGTTGTACTATAGCAAAATGATAAAGATGTTTCCATAAGTGAACCAGAGACATTTAAAAACCATAGTTCCATGAATGAATTTTGAGTTCTCACTTGATTGTAGACCTAATAACAGAACAATTAGCACTTGTGACATGACCCCCGCTAATCAGATCATTGAAGATATGTGAGTGCCACAGTAAAGTATGATGAAAAAATAAAATGGTACCCAGCTCTAAGGGAAAATAAGACCTCTCTGGGGTCTTAAAGGTTTCTCTCAAATTAAGCAGTCATCTCATTGAGGAGTCGGCTAAATTCACACAGAAAAAGTACACCAGCATGTGCCATCCAAGAATTTTACAGAATAAGCTCCAAACACACAGGAAAGAATAGTTCAGTGTCTAAATTCGAAATATCTAGTTTTCAGAACTCTGTGGATGAATCTGGAAGTCCCAAATCCATTTGTAGGGTCCCTATATGTAAACAATATCAGACAGAGTATTATAAAGAGGTTCTTAGGTGTACTTAGACTGGAATTTGATACCTTGCCATTAGATCTCACTTTGCACCCACTATCAATTTGTTCTAAATTTCAAAGGTTATTTCCTTCTCCCTCAATTGAGCCTTGGTGGCATAATAGTTCTATTTGCAGTTGTGATCTTCATGGCCAGTAGTTCAAAACTACCAGAAGTTCCGCAGCAGAAAGAAGGAGCTTTCTACTCTCCTACACTATTGTAGTCTTGGAATCCCACCGGGGGTTCCTGTGAGTCAGCGTGGACTACACAGCAGAAGGCTTGCTTTGGCTTCATCTTGATTGAAGTCTTTCACTGTTTTACGTGCTCATCGCTGCTGCTCTACCCCCAGTTTCTTTCCTGCTCTTTTCCCTTGCGTCATATGTTTTTCTGTATCAAGAAGCCAGGATTTATGAAGACAGTAACTGAAATAATAATTACTTGGGGCCACAAAAGGACAGGGTGGGAGAAATGGGAAATCAATAGCAGTGGGCAAAAGAAGAAAGAAAATGTTCCAAAGTTGAGTGTGGTAATGATTGTATAATCTTAGTGGGATTGAACCATTGAATTGGATGATGTGCTAGTTCTAGCCCCCCAAAACGAATTTACAAAAGAAAACAGGAACACTTTCAAGGAGATGGATTGCTACAGTGGCTGCCAAGATGGGTTTAACGATAACGACAACTGTGAGCACGTTGCTGGACCAGGCCATGGATCATTCCGTTGTCTTCCTGGTTGCCAGGAGCTGGAAATAACTGGGTGGTCCTGAACAACAACTACCCATGCTGGGCAGAATAGAGCTATGACAGATTCGATGATCAATTCATTAAACAGCTTTGAACTCAAAGATTAAAAATAAATTTGACTTTGGGGGAATTTAATAAAAGACATTTTGCTGAGCTCTTAGGATAAAAGGCTTAAGCAAGTTTTCCAGAAAATTAAGCCCCAAAAAGCAAATAAGGTCATTGGTGGCTGAAAACCTCAGTGTTGCACAAGAACAGAAAAATAAACAAAATATACGACTTGCTTTTATCATTAATAATTTGCATATCCAGTGGTCAAAAATTTGTCCAGTGGTCAAAAGTTTGCTAAGTAATAGTGATCATGACACATCTGAAAAAGGGAAAAGCAAAGCTTTAAGACAGATAGCATCCATAATTGCCCTAATAAGTCAATTATGATGTCCCAAAATGGCAAAATGAAATATCTCAAAGCATAATTACTATTTAGCTATCTGGAGACAAATGCCAGAAGAAACAATCAATAATGAGTGTTTGTGGGTAGCTGGAAGATAGTTTGGGGAAAATAGATTACATAACCATTTTAAAAACTTTTCCACAGAATTTGACATCTAAATTATGATCTCTAATTTAAGAATTTTTAAAATTATAAAGGTAAATTCAACACTTGCACTGCTGTGTGAATGTGATAATCAGATAGCACTTGAACATTTCTATGTGCAAAACTAGAAAGACTACTGAACATCTCTCTTGAGAACCGCGATGACAGATAAACCCCTGTAGGTTTTTGAGAATTTGTGAAGCTACAGACTAAAATAAAGTTCCAAAACCATATATTTCTTCTAATGAGCTCCTGTGCTTTAACTAATTTTATCACCTGAGTTCCCAGATTGCTTTGATGCTGACATACTCATGTGCTTCAACACCAAGGAGACCCAGGTGTGTTAGGGCCCAGAGTTCCAGTTTACAATGCTTCTTGGTCCCTTTAATTGAATTCTGTGGCTCAGAATGCCTCCAGATTTGATATGTGTGCTGTCCAAATGCTGCTGGTAGCCCAGTGAAAGATTTAATATTGTTTATTGCCAAATATGTCTCCCAAAGTTTTAATCCCCTTATCTTTCCATTACTCGTTTGTAAAGCAGGCTAATGCAATACTGAAATCGGAGTGAGTCAATGCAGTAGCAATTCTAAATAAGAGGAAGGAAACTTGTCAGTTGTTGGAGTCTTAGCAGAATATTTTAAGATATTTTTCAAACTTTGAAGGATTGTAAAGTTTAAAGCTCCTTTGTCTCTGTAGTACTTACAAAATGGGTTTTTGTAAAGAAATTTAGTTACTGTGCCTAATTTGATGGAGCTTTAATTTTACTTTAAGTTAATTATAATAGAGAGCTGGCAATTAAGAAAATCAAGATTTTAGTGACAATTTGTAATTTATTGAATATCTTTAACAAATACTTAATGAACACCTCAAATCCTTTATAATATGAGAAAATTCCATAATAATATAAAAATAATACTCATTCCTATAACTATACTGGATCAGAATCTACATTTTAACAATTGTTAAATTACAGATTCTGATTCAATATAATCAGTGAAAGTGAAAGCTTATAACATGGAGTAGATCTGAAATGCACTTGTTTAAAGTATTGCAAGGAAGTAAAAATCAAATTATCAATCCTTTGAGTTTATGAGTGTTGAACAAAAATTTAAGTTCTTGATCCAAAGGTAAGGTCATACCAAAAAAATTTTCTTTCTTAAAAATGGCTTATATTTAGAGAAGGGTTATTACGGAGTTTAGACTACTTATCTGAACCATGACTTTAATTGTTACACATAATCCAAATTGCCTTGGGAAATGTAGGGAAACAAAAGCAATTAAAGTGTTCTTCAGAGTTAGATCTATCCCCTTTAAAAACAAAATATTTGGAATGTCATCCTCTATTTGAAGCAAAATCATGAATAGTGGCAGAGTAACTGCAGATGTGACTATAGAAATAGAAGCCCCAGCTTAGAGATAGGTAAACAAATGCAGATTTTAAAATGTTTACTGGAGTGCTTCAGAGGCTTCAGCCACCTGTCCACATAGCCTGGTATGTATAACCCAAGACCATGTCAATTCCTGGCCTGGATCATATCTGTCAGCGTCCCAAATTTGAATGTGCGCCCATCAACCATTAAGCCCACCTTTAAAGGCACAGCGAGGTAAATTCCCTGAGAGTAAGACTGCCCTTCTCTAGACTGGCCAGAAGGATTGTAATCTACTTTGATGAGAGGCTACAGTTTACAAAGGGAGCCCTACGTCAAGATGAAAGTCCATCTTTTGTTTTTGTCTCATAAACAGAATTCTTTATATTTTAATCCCTAAAGCAATTCAAGTGATCAGACAGCTATTTGCTGATGAGTACACAACCATTGTCCCACCAGGTTTCCTTATATTCAGGTATTCAAGATAACATTCAAAAGAATAACCATTCATTTCATTCTACAACCATTTTTCCTTCCTCCTTCTTAAAGCCCACTCCACATTTCCTTCAGTCTACTCTTCTAGTACAGTGAAAGGGCTGCATCTTCTCATCATAATTATTCCATCTGTATGCTGAGCAAAGTAATGAGAGGCGGGGTAACATGAAAGAAGTAAATGTCATCGGGATTGGAGAAGGCTTATTTAAAACTGCACTGTGTAGCTAACACAACGTTGCTTGCTGAAAGTGGAGAGGACTTGAAGCCCTTGCTGATGAAAACAATGGATTGAAGTCTCCAGAAAGGATTATAATTTAAGGTAAATAAAATAAAATCTTCACAAATATACTAATAAGCAAACATGATGACAAGTGTGAAAGGTTGTGTTTATCAAGAATTTCACCTTGCTTGAACCCACAATCAATGCTCATGAAAACAGCAGTCAATCAGCAGTCAAACAGCAGTTACTAAATCTGCTTCAAAAGACCTCTTTTAAGCGTTGAAAAGCCAGGATGTTACTTTGAGGATGAATGTGCCAGGAGCTCAGCTGCCTCATATGCATGTGAAAGTTGGACATTCAATATGGAAGACCAAAGAGTTCATGCATTTGATTTATGAAGTTGATGAAGAACTAACAAGGACTATACATAAAAAATCTGTCTTGGAACAGGTACAGCTCCTGTCTTGGAACAATACTCCTTAAAAGTGAGGCTGGCAAGTCTTCTGGTGCTCTTCAAACAAGCTATCAGGAAAGACTAGTCCCTGAAAAAGGCCATTATGCTTGATTCAATAGAAGGGCAATGGAAGGAGGCTTTCAAGAAGATGGACTGCCACACAGGCTGCAGCAATGGGCTCAACACTAAAATCGATTGTGAAAACAGACCGGGCTGTGGGGTCACTATGGGCATAACGGAGTTGAGAACATCTACAACAACAGCAACTATTCCAAACACCAAAAACCAGCAGCGTAATCATTAAAAGCTAACGGTAATGTTGTCCTCTTTTCTGTCATATAGTTCTTTGCTTTGAATCAGTTGAAAACTAGTGTGATAGGGTCTGTGTCCACTTGACTGCATCAGTAGTCTCATGGTTTGAGTAATCAAAGCCTTTCCCATAATGCACTCTAGCATAATACAAACAGCTTCCTGATAGAAGGTTGTGTTCGCAACAATACTGTTCTAAAATCAGGAGAAGTGATGCCCCTGCTCAGGTCACTACCCTGCTGCAATCGAAAGGAAGTTTTCTTGGGGGTGCAGCCTACTGTTATGTAAGCAGACTCTTCGGGAAGACTTCTTCCTTCTTGCTGGCCCGACTTAAATCTGTCTTCTTGATATCCAGTTCCTGAACTTGAGCCAACAGCCCACCTGTATTTCCCTGTAAACCATGAGAGTTATCAATGACCTGTCAAATTTCATGAGGACCTTGGATTCTTTTGCTCTACGGCCTCAAGCCTGACTTGTGAATATTGAATACATCCAGCTTGGTTACCACCTATCTATACTCTATCTGCTCCTTAGTTTTCCTCTTGCTTCTCAGATAACCCCAACAGGTATCTAAGTCAGGAAAAGCCTCCGACTAAACACCTGACCCACAGACTTGTTCTGAGCCAGATCTACCCACATCAACTGTGTAAGTCACTTAAGTTGACACACACACATACACATACATATCACTGACTGCTTCTCTAAAGAACTCAGTCTAACATAACTGGATTGTTCTAGCTTTCAAACGTCTTGTCTCATTTCTCCTGAAGCTATTAATAGAAAATCAACTTCCAATCAGTATTCCAGTTAGCTTTTTGTAGAAGTAGACAAGTATTGCTAACGTTCAGAGGAAATAGAATGAGAATACCCAAAACAACTTTGGAAAAGGAAAGCAAAGGTGTAGAACTAATGTTACTTAGTTTCTAAATTTATTGAAAGCAATAGTCATCAAGAGAGTGTAGTACTGAATTAAAGACCAACAAATAGAACAACAGGACAGTATAGACAACTCAGAAATAGATCCATAGATAAACATTTTTCCAAAGTTACAAAGTAAAACCTGTAAAGAAACCATGTTTTTTTTAATAAATAGAAAGGGGAAACTTTAGATATTCATGTGCAAGAAAAATCTCAATTTATACTTCATGGTGTAAGAGCTGTGGTGATATAGTGGTGCACATCCTTTGGGCTGCTAACTTCAAAGTCAACAGTTCAAAATCACTGGCAGCTTTCTGGGACAAAGGATTAGGTTTTCTACTCCTGTAAAGATTTACAGCTTTATAACCGACATGGACAACTCTCCTCTGCGTTACAGGGTCCTCTAAGTATCAAGGCAATGGCAGGGAGTTTGACTTTAGTTATAACTCATACATAGATACAACGATCTATTCTAGTGTGAGAATAAATTTAAGAACATATCTATAGGCCAAATATTATGGTAGCAAGTCGACATTGAGCCCTCACCCTGGTGCTCCTTCAATGCAAGAATACATTGTTCTATGAATCTGACATTCCTTGAGGCTCGCTGGCCCAACATGATCACTGAAGTAAAATGGGTGCACAAACAAAGGTGGTGAAGAAAGCCGATGGTGCCCAGCCATCAAAGGATTTATCAGGTGTCTTAAAAGCCTGAAGATAAACAATAGACCATTTACCTGAGAAGAGACCACAGCCACACGAAGAAGCACAACAGCCAGTGTGGTCAGATGATGGTGAAAGTGGTGAAAGGTCTCGACAATAGACATCAAATGGGGGGAAAAAAACAAAACAAAACAAACATATATCACTGTGTGCACACATCCCCAAGGTACCCATTGAGGACATGTAGGAGCATGAGCAAGGGTAGTGAAGAAAGCAGATGGTGCCCAGCTATCAAAAGATATAGCATCCGGGAGTCTTAAAGGCTTGAGCATAAACAAGCAGCCATCTAGCTCAAGAGCAACAAAACACACCATAAAAGAAGATCACTTGCCTGTGTGATAATGAGGTGCTGAAACAATCAGATATCAAAGAACAAAAATCAAAATCAATGGACCAATTGACTCCCAGTATTGCTGAAGACAAATGGCTACAGAGGCAAACAGAATAGAAGAAATGATAGTGCCCAGCTACTAAATGTTTGAATGCCTGGAGTCTCAAAGACTTGAAGATAATCGAGTCGCCATTCAGCGCAGAAACAGCAAAGCCCACATGGAAGAAGCACACCAGCATGCATGATCAAGAGGGGTTGAAGGGAGCAGATATCGAGCACCAAAGAACAAGAATCACATCATTACATAGGAGGAGGAGAGCAGGGTAGGGACATAAGGTCCACTAGTGGGTAATTGGTCGCCCTTTACAGGGGAGTCACAGGGAGGAGACAGACCAGTCAAGGGGCAGCCGGGCAGTGATGATGCATACAAGTTTCCTCTAGTTCCTGAAGCTTTCCTCCCCACCCCCTCCACCCCCCAACCATCATGGTCCCAACTCTACCTTACAAATCCAGATGGACTGGAGAAGTCACATTAATATAGAGGGGAGCTGGAGATATGGGGAAACCAAGATGAATGGACCCCTTTGGGCCAATGGTCAGATTGGAGATACTGGAAGGGTAGAGAGAAGGTGGGGTAGAGAGATGGAACCAATGGCAAGGATATACACACAAGCTCCTATTTGAAGCCTGGGCATCAAAGGAGTGGGTTGGGGGTGAGGTCGGGCAGTGTAAGATATGACAGAACAATAACAATGTATAAAGTATTGAGGGTTGTTGGGGAGGAGAGAGCAGGGGAAGAGGGGAAGGGATGTAAAAGCCGATACTAGGGGCTTAAGGGAAAAGGCGGACGATTGGAAAATGATAATAGAAGTGGACATGTGGGGGTGCTTGACACAGTATGCTTATTTATGTATTGTGAAAAGTGATGTATGAGCCCCCAATAAAATGATTTTTAAAAAGAGCCCCCAATAAAATGATTGATAATAAAAAAAACTGTACTAAAGGTTTAAATGATTTACAGAAAGGTATATGAATGACAATTTTACACACACATAAAAATATATCATCATTAATCATCATTATGCCTTCAAGTAGATGTAGCTCCCAAGAAACCCCATCTATAATGGAACGAAACATAGCCTTACCCTGTGTCATCCATATAATCATTCTTCTTTAAGTACATTTTTGCAACAACTATGTCTGTCCATCCTCTTTCCCCCAGACCCTTTACTTTATTAAGTGAAGAAATTATATGGAAACCACATTTTACCTCCTTGTTTAAAAAAGGAGGGCAAATTCCCCATTTGCCCAAGGATGATTCCTCTGAGGCAAAAATGAGACAAGCCTCAATTATCCAGCCTCCTTTATCCTTTTCTTACACAGATCATCCCTTCCAAGGAATTCTATTCCTTTGTTGGAAACATTAATCAGCTGCAATGGCCACATAGATCTCACAGACAATACTCAGGTCAGGATGTGTTAAGGATATGGTTATTTTGTTGACAGTATATTTCCACCATCCTGGCAAACATGTTTCTCCCTGATCCTCCTCCTCTTGGTGGAGATTCCTAGACTTCAAGGCCCTGTTCAGGCAATTATTATAAATTCCTTTGGTGTTGATATATTGTCCAAAGGGGTATTCCATTCTTCAAGTGAGCCTCTTGTTCTGAGACACTCAATGCTACTCTTTCCATGCTTGAGAAGCTGCCACCCTGACTCACAGACTCACCACTGTTCTGTTCTGTCTCAGCGTCCAGGTGCTGTTTCCCTGGCTCATCCTTATTTCTGGTTGGGAGGTTTTCTTTCATTGCTTCTGAAATGTTTCATGTTATGAGAATAGAAAATCTGATCAATCCCCAAGTTGTGTCCTTTATCATCTACTTGAGTGGTCCCACCCAGTCACTGACTGTAGATAAACCAAGCATTTTGACTTCACTAAACAAAACATGATGTTCTTCTTCATGGGTTGGCACTTTTGATAATGTGTTGAAAATACATGAGATGGCATTTCTCCATCTTCATATCTATAGAGAATTATGTTTGTTCTTCCTCCAATAAAAATTTTGTTGGTTCTGCTGATAGTTCTTGGTTTATTCAGAACTCTTTACCGTAATTCAATTGCATCAATTATTCTCCAGTATCATTTTTTACTGGTCCAACCTTCACCTGTATATGAAGCAATTGAAAATATCATAGCTTGGATCAGGCACACCTCAGTCTTTAAAGTGACATCTTTTACTCTTCAATACTTTAGAGAGGTCTAAAGCAACAGATTTTCTGAATACACCATGCTTCTTGATTTCTGAAATTTTGCTTCCATGAACATTGATTATGGATCCAAGTAAAAGGAAATCCTTGAAGACTTATCTTTTAGCTTTTGTCATGATGCTGCCTATTAGTTCACTTGTAATGGTTTTTACTTTCATTGCATGCACATGTAATCAATACTAAAAAGCTGTACTTATATCTTTATCATTAAATGCTTCAAGGCTTCTTTATTTGAGTAAACAAGATTGTATCATCTGAATATTGTATCTGTAATTAATAAGCCTTCCTCTAATCTTGATGCTGAGTTCTTTATCACATATTCCAACTTCTCAGATTATTCATTCAGCTTACAGATTGAATAAGGATATTAGTCACTACCAGGCATATGCAAATTAAAATCACAAAAGGCTCCTACTATATAACTATGAGAATAATAACCTGAATACTATCTACAAGGAGGGAATCCATTTTTTAAGAGCTTAATTTATTTTCCATCTTCTCCAACAGCTGGCAAATCTGCAATTGGCAACTGTGAGGAAATTGGTTGCCACCTGCAGGTGCTAAGAAGAGAATAAAATTATAAATACATGATAGTGTTGTTTTCAGCTGTTCTCCCGTGCTACTATGTTGGCCAAGAAGCAAATGGCTTGAATTTCATGTCATTTTACATTTGAATCGAGAGTTCAAACTAGGGTCAAGATTTCCAGAACCTAAAACCAGATATAATATTTGCTTTTGTGTCTCTACTATTTCCATTTTAGACAAAGGAACTAGCGTTGGAATTATTTTTTTAGTGCTAGTTGGCTCAGCTATGGTTAGCTAGAGAGAATTTGGGGGGTTTCCCCTTTATTATCTTATTTTTAAAATGAAGAGTAATAACTTTCTTTTACAAGTCCCTTCAAGATTTATGACAAAAATTTCTGTCTGAATTATGTGAATAAAAATGCTGAAGTGATATCTTCTATTATTATCTACATGGCAGAAAAATCTTGGTTTCTTATAAATATGCTTGTAAAAGGTGATCATTAATGTGTAGGATCCTGTAGTTCAGTAGGGCAAAGTAGTTATACACAGAACTGTTTACACAAGGTGAGAAGTTTGAAACTGTCCGTCATTCTGAGGGAGAATGATGAGGCTTTTTATTTCAGGAAAGATTGATAGTTTCAGAGACCCATAAGAGTAGTTCCACCTATTTGAGTCAGTGAGTCAGAATCGAGTTGATGGTAGTAAGTTTGAGTTTTCTGGTGGTTAAATGTTAGTTCTGTAGTCTAATGTTAGATTCTTCTCCTGTCTTTGTTACGTTTTCTTTCTTTATGTATATTATTAACTGTTGCCCAGTTCACTCAGAAGTTTTTATTAAAATTTGTTATTTCTCCTTTTTGTTTTCTCTTACTCTCTGTGTCTGAAGAAATAAGATCTGTTAAAAAGAAAATTGGATAAGAAGAAGTAAGGTAAATGAAACCTCAATAGGTCTAAACTAGTTTAATTTAGGGAGTCCTGGTTACAGAGTGGGTTAGAAGTAGGTCTGCAACCCCCATCATCCTCTGCAGGACAAAGGTTGACGCTTTCTGTTCCTGTATAGCTGAACAGATCTTAAAGCCTGCCCTACAGGTGCAATTCGACTCTGTCTGATTAGTGTCACTATAAGTTTAAATTGATTAGATGGCATTGGAGAGTGAGAGTGTAATCTAACCTAAAAAAATATAATAGTACCATTATGGTATAATACAAACAAAAGAATGAAAAGCATGAAAGGGTCATTTTCTGTAGGTAGTGTGTTGTAGGAGCATTCTTTAACTGAAAATTTAAGAGACAATCAGAAAAACTTTACCATTATCTATCCTAACCTAGCCATATAGATTGAGTGAAATCACTACTCTTAAAACAATGCTTTAAAGAACAAAATCAACTTCTCATTTCCCCCAAATCTCTTTATCTTCATTCTGATCCAAAATATCCACATGGGGTATTTTCTTCAATAAAACTATGACTGTATGAAGATGAAGAAACAACAGTATTTCCACTCAACTTATGATGTCTGACTTATTCACTCAGGACCTGACATCCAAAGAGGTGGTGAAGTGAATTTACTTGATATGGCTAATTGTTATCAAATGATTGTGTGGGATTATGTAAATATGATATGTGAGACTTTATCAGATGGAATTTCTCAGTTTTGCTTTCCTCTGAGTATAAAAGTCTTACCAAAAAAAAGTGGGAAAAAAACCAACAACCACTAAAAAAGAAGAGTCATCCATGAATAAGGTGACCAGATGTCCCACTTTTTAATGTCCCATCCTGTGGTGTTTTAAAATTACAATAAATATATTACAAATACTATTTTTCCATTCTAAGAAAATTTTTGTTGCTCCATACAGACCAAATTTTTAATCAAGAACCCCCACCCCCAGCCTCGGTCAATGGTGTCCAGCTTAAAATCTGGTCACTTTACCCATGAAGCACATATAGGATCCCTACCTTAAATGAGAGATACTGCATTGGTACCAGAGGTCACAGCACCAAGACCACGAGACAGAGCAGAGGCGTTGTGTGGAGACCCTGAACATAAAAGGTGTGCATGAGCTTCCTGGCCCACAAAATGAGACATCGATCAAGGGACCATATGGCTGCAAGGACACAAGAAAGTGGCCAGTTTGCCAGCATGGTGGAGAAGAGACACTGTGACCATAAGAACTGGATCCTTAGCATTTTCTAGTTTGTTGTTGTTAGGACAGGTACCAAGCTGGTGCCTATTCCTAGCAACACTATGCACGTCGCAAAGAAACACTCCCTAATCCTGTGCTGTCCTTCTAGTGGTTGAGTTTTAGCTCATTGTTGCAACCACTGTGCGGCCACTGTGCCAATCCATCTCTGTGTGGGTCTGCCCCCTTTGTGAGGACCCTCTATTTTACCATGTGTAGTGTCCTATTTTGAAGATCTGTTGTCTCCTGATAACATCTCTAAAAACCACACGTGGTGAACACTTGCCCTCCTCACTTCTAAAAAGCATTCTGGACATACTTCTTCCAAGACATATTCATTTGTCCTTTGGTAGTCCACAGAATTTTCAATATTATTATATAACACCATAGCTCAATGGATGGTCTCCTGAACATCTACTTCCCCAAAATAAGCTATTGAAAACTATACAGCACAGTTCTACATTGACACATGAGATAACAATGAGGTGGAATCAACCCATTCAACTTGTTTATCTTGTTTGTTTGCTGTTTTTTCTAATTATTTTGCTCTTTCTTAGAGGGGGAAAGGGGACATTAAACTTTCCTGTTCTTTTATCTGTTTGGTTCATTCTTAATTCCTATAGATTTTGAATAGATGATTAAAAGGAACTAATTGAGTTGCTTTTGTTTGCCACTAAAAAAAAGATAGAAAAAAGTTTTGTGACTGAGTTATTTCCTGCTATGGTTGAGAGAAGGGTCATCAGAGTCACTTGAAGAGCAGACAAAACAAAGCTTGTCCAGTTTTATGGGGCACTGGCGTGGCTTTAAGGTACTCAGGTGAGACTAATGTGCAGCCCTGCTTGTGTTTTAAATGGCGGATCCAGCAGTACATTGATTTATGGTCTCTGTGCCTTCTTTGGGCCAGAATTTCCTTTCCAGCCTTTGGTTGACTTCTCTCATGCCCCTTGTGATGTTGATGCTTTAGTGATCGAGTCTGTGCTATTTGATCACATTGACTTGACCTTGCTGGATGCTTACGGGCCAACAAATGATTTCTTAGTTTTTCTCATTCTCATGTCTAAATTGCCAAAATAATCCTGTCTAAATAATTTCTGACTTTTGCCACAAAGCCTTTCATTGCTGTCTTGACTTACAAAATGTTATCCTAGAGCCTAGTTCCCAGCCATTACAGATTTCATTTGGATGACTCTGGCAATCAGAAGGAGAATGCTCCCACTGATTCAACACCATTGTTCTCAGATTCTCCACAGCTCATAAAAACTGATGGTGCATTTTCTCTCTGGCAGAAAACAAGTAGTTTTTCTAATAGTGCCAGTTTGTACAGATGGGAAAAGTGTTTTTCTTCAGAAAAAAATAATTCTAAGGGAAAAAATGATTCCAGAAAAACATACAAAAGCAAAGTTATTTGTGTGTTTTTATGTGTAGGAGAAAAGCAAGGAACATTCATTTATTTTTCGTAAGCATGAGGGGGCCTTCAAAAAGTTTGTGGAAAGTGGAATTAAAAAAGAATGGAATTTTTCCCAAAAATTACTAACACACCCCAGTATGTATGCACAATTCAATACATGTCTATTTAAGTTTCATATTGTTATCAGTACAACATTAACAAAAGTAAGGAAAAAAGAAGAAAGGAAGGACAAAGTGAAGAAAACGGAGAGAGGAAGGAGGGTAGTAAAGGATGATACTTCACTGCAAGAAACTGAGAGTGCGGCTCTCACCTCCTGAGGGCAACACTGGTTCCTCACAGCAAGCTTTCCAGGTGATCAGCTCTTTCTTTACGTATCACCTTCAGCGCCCCACCCTTTCGGAACCCTTTATAAATATCTCAGCAAATTTGGCCACCTCGACGCACACACAGGGCGAAAGACAGGGCGCTCTCCTCCAGTAAAGAGTTACAGTCTCAGAATCCCAGAGAGGCCATTCTACTCTGCCTGCAGGGTCACTGTGAGTCACCACTGACCCCACAGCAGTGAGAAGGAGACACACACAGAGATAGAACAATAACAATATCTACTGTACTTCTCTATGTCACTATTTCAATACGTGCTTTCCTCACAGACTACAAGAAAAAAATTTGCCAAGAAATTTCCTCACACAGAACAGCTAGCTATGTCATACATACTGTTCCCATTAACCATAAAGGAATCTTTTGATTTAATGGCAATTAAGTATAACAATTTTTAACATAATTAAATTTAGCTGGTTCCCAAAAGCAAGACTTCTCATTTCTAACAGCCATAATGCTGGCAAGAAGTAAGAATCACTGAAAGATCAATGGAAGGCATAAGCAAGAGGGTTGTTTTTAGCTTGACTGAACAGCACAGGTTAATGAGAGGTTTTTATTTGATATTACTACCATTATTCTTTAAGTTACCATGGATATCATCTTGCCTTTGATGAATTGTAAATATGAAATTCACATATCCAGGGAGAGCTCGAGTTAAATTTAAATCAAGTTGTACAGGCTTCTGAAAACACAAATTAACAGGAACCAGAGCAGTTATACTTCAGGAGTACAAAACAAACTTTTGCCCACATCCACAGCTATCTACCAAAATCTAACCCTCCATTTGAACTGTCCTGAACAGTGTCAGGTTATAGTCAACCACACACAATGTATGTATAAACTATGTATAACCCTTCTCCCACTCATTTTCACATGCTATTATTGAGCATGTTCTATTAATTACAATGTCTATTTTCACAAACATCCTCCATTCTCCACCCACAAAAGCTCTCCCTTGATTCAGATCATAATGCCTTTGTGAAGATAGTTAGTATTCTTCACATCGTATTGCTACTCTCTCCACATGTTTCTCTACCTTTGTGATTTCCAATGTGATTTCCCCTGAGAAATATAATAGAGACTACTCACAGGTTGACAACCAAGTTTTAGTAAACCATCAAAAATGAAAATGAGAAATACAAATTAGCATTAATTTATTAAAGAATAAAATTATTAGTATTATCTCAGTAGCCATCATTTTCAAAGTACCAAACAGAGAGAAGATAGGTTAAGCATTTAATACACTTCAAATCCAAAGGAGACTTTCTGGTCTTGAGAAAGCAAATTATAAATAATGAGTAACAATATCAATTAGAATATCTCACAATATCACGTTTGAGAAATACAGGGCCATATTGACACCAGCATAAATTAAAATGCAAAACTTAAAAAATTAATTTCATTCATGAAAATAATGAATAGCCACAGCAGCAAAATCATTTGTAGCAGTAAGATTATAATTAACAAATTACCTCCCTGCTTTCCATCCATATTTAATTGTTTGGGAATATTTTCATCTTGTATTAGGAAACATTTTAATTTCAAATTGATCATCTTAATTACATGGGCAAAGTTAGAGAAAAACTGTATATATCTACAATATCTCTAGTATAAATCAGTTATTAAAGCTATGCTACTCTGAGAATAGGAGCTTCTGTATATCACTCCTCTTATTGTTTTATATCTTCTTACAACCAGAAAGAAGCCAAAAGCCTTTGGAAAAGTTCTTTGTTGACAATACAGTTTTGCTTTTACCTGAGTAAAGCTACTTTAATTTAGTCTTCTACTGAAAGTGTTATTGCCCATTAATTGAATCCATTAAAGTTGGATATTTTTTACCTTAGGTGATTCACAGCTTTAAATGCATAAACCTTCTAGGTTGCTACCTGTGTTAGTTTGGGTAGACTAGAGAAACAAATTCATAGACACGCATATGGATATAAGGGAAAGGTTTATATACAAGAGGAATGGGACATTGAGAAAGCATCCCAACCCAGTCCAGTTCAAAATCCTAAGTCCGATATTAGCCCATATGTCTGATACCAGTCTATAAAGTATCTTTCTGACTTACAAAGTCACAGGAAAGTAGGTGTAGAGTCCCAGCACTGGCAGGGCTCCCCTCATGGCTTCTCATTTCCAGGGCTCAGGGTCCGTCAACAGTATCCATCTCAGCAATGGCTGGGGTCTCTCTGTGGTTTTTCCAGCTTCAGAGGTCTGGTTCCATCAGGGTAAGGCCGTGTGGCTTCTCCTCCAGCTCTTCCCCTTCCTTGGATGCTGCCATCTTGTCAGTAGCTCGTCGCCTCAGAGACTGACTCCCAGAGACTGAGAGAGAAGTCTCTCTTCTCCAATTGGGAAATACCGCAAGACTTCCAGAATTCTCAGGAGAAAGCCATACCCACACAGAGGCCTCATTGGCTACTCAATGGCTATCTCCAGATTAACAGGCTAGACTCTACCTCTACATCTCAATCATGAAATTGACATAGGTACATGACTGCCACACTATCATATCTCTCCTCACATCAGTGTCAGCAGAAGCCCAGGAAGTCACTGTTTATTTGCAATTGCATTCTTGAGGATGGAAATTAGTGAAAATGGTAGAAAACTACAGTAGCTCTGCTGAACCGTCTGGACTCTAAGCCTTCAGGGCTGTCCAGTAAAGACCAGTTATTTTGTTGAACAAAAACCAAGGGGGAAATAGTGCTGAGCTGTCAACATTGAAAAAAATAAAGATGTCATTTCTCAATGATTTAGAAGACTGAAATGCATCTATCATAGGTTGTGTGTGTGTGTGTGTGTGCGTATCTACTTGATAGAGCTGTCAAAACTACGGGTACTTTTTTCCCCTTTTTCTTAAGAAACAATTCTGCTTCAAAACTTTAATATCTATTGCTTGTCTTTCTCAGATCAACAGTGCTTTCATAAGCCCCTATAATTTCACCCACCATTTCAGATTCTTCAAACAGAATGTCAAATCCTGCCTTAGCAATTATGAAAAAAATCTTAATCATCCTAGGCAATTTGCTTCTTTTCTCCTATGCTGCTCTTGGTGGGCTTTTAGCCTCATAAAGGTAATTGCCATATTATATTTTTATAATAATCATCTTCCATTAAAAGAAATTGTACATTTCTTGAGAATGGAAACAATATAGTTTGATCTTTGCTTAATGAGAACTATGCAAAATAAATATACACAAGCCTAGATATTAAGAATGTGGGTCTGTGGAGAGAGAGAACCAGTGAGATGTGTATATTCATGACAGTATGCAGTTAAAAGATAAACGGATTTTTTCCCATGAGATTTCTGTGTATCATACATAAGATACACACATAAAAAGAGAGATAGAGACTGTAAGAAGTTTCTCCTGCAATTGTAGGAGACTGGAAAGCACCAAGTCTGTAGGCCTGGTGACCTAGATTGTACCAAAATCAGGGGGAGGAGTAGGGGTGAAGACTGTTCTGACACAACAGCTGTGTACAGTCCAGAGGAAGAACACACTCTAGGGAATCTTCTTTTGTGCTGTTAGATCAACTGATTGGCTGAGGCAAACATAGATCATGAATGATATTCTGCTTTCAGAATACTTTAATCAAAGGAGCTACTTTAGAGCAACAGCGAGGGTGGTGTTTTCCAAAGAACTTGGCACTCTCATCTTGCCAAGCAGGCTCATAAAATTTGCCATCACAGGAATTCTACCTTCTATATGCCAGGACTTCCTTGCTTTTAACAAGTATGCGAATCTGTGTAAGTTTCCAATCCTTTAATCCTACATATAGAATGATGATAAATACTGTCTCATTAAGACTATGAGGATAAAGTTACGTAGTAATTATGTCACTGCAGGATTGAGGCATGGTACAAAACATACACTCGGTGAATATTAGTTCTTGCTTTACTAACCAGTAATAGCTTTGATGTTGTGTCTCGTAAAGTAGATTCAATCTACAGTAGACAAATAGACCAATCTATGTTGTGGTTAGTTGCCATTGAGTCTGCCCGGACTCATCTTGGCTACTTGTACAACACACTGCCTGATTCTGCACCCTTCCTCTCACCATTGCTGGGTGTGAGCCCGTGGTGCAGGCACTGTGGCAGTCTAGCTTGTCAGGGTCTTTCTCATTTTCTCTGATGAAGTACAATGTCCTATTGTTCAATGGACCGTTATGCTATTCAAATCAGTTGCGATGAAGTCTCACCATCCTTACCTCTCAGGAACATTCTGACTGTTACTTCTTCGAAGACATAAGTCTTCATTCTTTTTGTAGCTAATAGATATCATATAATTCCGTATTTCAATCACATCAAGTGAAATCGTACAATTACTACCACAATCAGTTTTCAAAACATTCTTTTTCTACATGGACTCCTTGACATTTTCTCCTCTTCACACACACACACACACACACACACACACACAATGACCCCACACTCCCCTCAAAACCCTTCTTCTACTTGCTGTATCTATAGGTTTATCAATCCTGGGTTCCATATACAGCAGAACCTCAGACTTCCATGCAAATCTGCTCTAGAAGGAGTGTTGAGATGCAATGCACTCGAGTTCCCAATCAATTTTTGAAATAACTGAAAGCAGATTGACCACCAAGTTTTTATCCTAACCTTGCCTTTTTATATGAAACATTATACAGACATTTCAAAGGAAATATGTTCATTGTTATATAATATCATTTAAATAAGAAACGCGGCATCTAAAAAAAATTTAACAACTGCAGTATGGCCCATACCTTGAGATGGACAAGGATCTGGAGCTGTGGACCCGGACGTGGCGAGGAGGCACGGAGAGTGAGGCATTGTTTGGAAGGGTGATCCCCTTCCATCAAATCAACTGGCAGCTGCTTTTCAGGAGTTTTCCCCCTTCTTTGCCTTTTTTCACTAGGACCAGGCTGACTTTCTCTAAAAAAAAAAAAAAAAAAATTGTCTAATGTGGTCTGCTGTTGGTATTTCCTTGACTGTTTTCTAAAAGGGTTTAATAAATTATATCAACAATATCAGTGGCAGGTTTGACCTGTTCTTTATCGTGATGGTTCTGTTCAAAAACCTCTTAGGACCCAAGTGTTTTATATAAAAACAGTTAAAAAAAAAAAAGGCCTCAAAAGCTAAGAAAATTTTAGCAAAACGCTTGGAACACAGCTGCAAAAGGTTTAAATAATACTTACAATAACACTAACGACGGAACAGGAACTGCTTTTGTTTACAAAAATCACCTGTGGCTGATGAGATGTCAACATTTTGTTTGCGCTCCAATGCAAAATTTTCTCACATTCCTGTCAAGATCCCATCATATCGAGTACTGATGCAGTCCAGTACCAGGGGTCTGCTGTATAGAAAAATGGAAAAACATGTAGCACAACTTTATAGCCTTCCTAAGTTCTAGGCAAACCTGTTCATGGATGACCCAGCTGGGAGGTTAAACACAGGTGATACGCCTTCCACATCCCTGCCACATTCAAGGCAGCACAACAGAAGACACACACAGATGTGTGAAGGTATAGCAATGTAGGTAGGTTACCAGGAAAGCAACTAAAGAACAATTATTTCATCAAACATGCATTTATTTATTTTAAAATCAAAGGGACAGTGTGATGTATATTTAGTTTAGCATTTCCATTTCATACATATTCCATACTATTTGGATTAAAATAAATAATTTTAATCAAAATGGTTTATCAATAAAATGTATATTTTGATTACATGTTTCAGTCTAGATTTTGATTTACCTTTCTATCCTATCCAGACAAGTTTGAATTTATAATAAATCCCCTTAAATTGTGATTAAAATTATTGTCTCAGATGTCTGAATTTGTATGCCTACATTTTGACTTTTAAGTTAAGTATATAACATTAAATACTGTTTTATTTTAATGTAGTCAGCTTGGTTGAAATCTAAATCATGAAATAATAATCCTAACTGGCAAAATATAAACTGTGTTTACAACAAGGAAGTAGTTTTAGAAGACTTTGACAAAATTGTATTTTAAAGTTTAAAAAAGCACATTTATTACAGATATTTTATGATAAGTACATTCTATACATGTACAGAATTTGTAAGCGGGTCGATTAAACAGTTACCATAGTGTTAATTCTGCCTTGTGACAACCCCATGCTTGTAGAGCATCACTGTTCTTCACAAAGAAGTCCATATTATAGGGTAGATGTGGGCAAGTTCATATTATAATGCAGTTTTTGGAAGAAAATCACGAAATGTTTCTACCATGGTATATCTGAAAGGGCTCAAACTCCAATATTTCAGACAGTGACTCAGCATGTTAACTGTTTCTGTCACCCAAAGACTCCCAACTTGGGTCACAGATTAATAATCAAGAAAATACCTAAAAATAAAGCTTTCAAGCACAGTATATCTCTCACATATCTTTCTTTCAAATTCTATATATGTTAATCTTGGTTCAAAGCTCAAATTAATGGCTTTAAGAAAATAGAGTTGACCCAATTATTACTCCTTTGCCCACATCTACACTACTACAATTAAGTTAAGGAAATAAATATTACAATACTGTTTATCTGTATTTTATCCCATTCAAACATGCACTCACAGAGTGGGAAAAAACCTCTACCAGGTGTCTCAAACATTTTGGAAAATCAAACACAATTAGGAGCAGAAAAAGGGAAGTGATGGTCAGATAAATAAGCCAAATGCACCACATAGTCATAAGGACCTGGGATTGTTTGGAAAATAACAGGTTCGTTTCTGCAACAGAGCACCTAAGATGTTACAACAATCAAGAGGAAAATGGTGCTTTATATGAATATGGTACAGAATATGGAATATGACATAAATTGACTTGGCATTTTATCTCAGGGCCTGAGTTAAGTAAGCAGCCTCTGATCACACACAGTATAAATAATTTGGAAATAATGTCTCTGACCAGGAACTCCAGGAATGTTCAAAGATTCTCAAGCACTCTGATAGATGGTTATCAGTGCAAGTTGTAGAAACTAATGAAAGTCTAGAACTATATGAACTATTTCTAAAATGATCAAGTCAAAATGATCTACCAAGGACAAAAATGCAAAACATATATTTTTGTGGTGGTCATGTGCTTGTGTTAATTTCATGATTGAGATGTACGGGTGGAGTCTAGCCTGTTAATCTGGAGATAGCCATTGAGTAGCCAATGAGGCCTTTGTGTGGGCATGGCTTTCTCCTGATACATCTGGGAAATCTCGCGATAGTTCCCTCCTGAAGATGAGAAGCTATCTATCCAGTTGTTGGGAGTTAGTCTCAGAGACGTGAATTATGGACAAAACAAGATGGCAGGAGCTGGAGGAGTCACACGGCTTGGCCCTGATGGAGCCAGACCTCTGAAACTGGAGAGGCCATGTGGAGACCCTGCCAGTGCTGAGTTGTTTCTGCCACCACTGGGTGCTGTTGATGAACCCTGAGCCCTGGAAGTGAGGAGCCATGGGGAGATCCCTGCCAGTGCCGGGATTCTGCACCCACTGACCTGTGACTTCATGAGTCAGAAGGAGACATTATAAACTGGTATCAGGCATATGGGCTAATATCAGACTTATGACTTTGAACTGGACTGGGCTGGGATGCTTTCTTAATGTCCCATTCTTCTTGTATATAAACCATAACCTTATATCCACATGTATGTCTATGGATTTGTTCCTCTAGTCTACCCAGACTAACACAATTTTATTTATTACATTCATTTACAAATGCATTCAGAATTCTTTATATCTACAATGTATGTTTATGTACCTTACACAACCACGAGTCCATATTGTAAAACACAACACAATGAACTATGTACATATTTTGTCATGACCTGAGTTGACTCTTATTATTTGCACTGAATGGAATGATCCAGGGATGCATAGTCTGAACTGTAACTGCTGACAGCCATCATCAAGCACACTTTCAAATGATCATCAGTCATGGTGGAATGGTGCTTAGTCTTAATGATCTTTATGTGGGAAAAGGCTGACTCACGTAGAGCTGAATAATGCAGTAAAGGACATAGCACATTTTCTCATGTTTGGGTACTTTCCCTCTGCAAATAAGTTCCAGAACTGTTCATGCGCTCTGGACTTCAGCTAAGTGTCAACTTTTAGTGTCAAAAGCTCCCATTCAATATGAAAGTTATATATTCTTATCTTCTTACTTGATCCAGCTCCCCCACTTATCTTAATACCCTTTCTTGCGTTTGAGAGGGGGGGAAAGCAAAGTCTAAAAATGGGCAATAACTTAGGTTATCAGTTTTGCCACACGTAGTGCAGTTGTTGGTGCATGCATTTAACACCTAAGATTGCATCTGATTGGCTGTAGTGCATATCAGTTAAGTGACGGGATTGATGATAGGGTTGCACAGATTTTTTTAATACACTTGCCATCAACTAGTAGATCACGATCGATGTACTGAGCATGCGTGGTCTAGATACACCAATAGTAAGTCTCCTTCCTTCATAAATTCCAGAACTTCTGACAGTCCGTTAGAATGAAAGAAAAAATTAAAATAGATAAATAAATGTGCAGTGCCACTAAGATGTAGACTAAGAAGGAAAAGAGAGAGAGAGAGACAGTACCAAAAGCCAAGCAGAACAGATTATTTACCAGTTCAAGACAGGCAAAAACCAAGAGATGATTACTAAGACAAGGATAAGGTTTTCAATTCATAGTTCTCATAGAAGAACCCCAAAGAATCCCTCCAAATTATTTCTCTTATTTAATGAGCGAATTATTAAAGTAAGTAATCAAAATATTTTAAAATTTAGTCATACACTTTCTTGTTTCAAGGGCAATTAAATTTAAAGAGAAAAGGAAGGAAGTATGGAAGGAAGGAAAATTAACTTGAGTATCAACCTTAAGGTCAAATTCATTGGCACACTTCTCTCATAGGGACTTTAACCAATATCTGGATATTGAGAATAAAGAAACAGGAGTTTTCTGCTGTAAGTGAACTGAAGACAACAATACCAAGAATAAGGAATGAATTTCAGAGCACAGGAGTTGTAGCCATTGGTCAGTCATGCTTCCTGCAGTAAGAGATTTGAAAGTTACATTTTTGTGGTAATTTGGGTTCACTACAAAAATTCACTTCCTTATCTAATTTACAGCAACATATATCCTTCATCATTCTGAAGTGTATCTCTACAGAAATGGTAACCTGAAAGACCAAGTTTCACCTACCCTCCCGGAACTGATAACAGGGCCACTAACTACTAGTGCTCATCATTTTCCTCCTCCATTGTCAATTTTCCTCACCACTATCAACATTGTTTCATATGACTGTGTGGCAAGCAGGTTTGTTGAGCCAATACATCCAATGAACACATGTGAGATTAATTGAAGGGTGGAGATATAAATGACTTGGAGAGTCTTACCTTTCTCTCTTTTGCTTTTGGATCTTTGGACCAATGTGCAGCCGGTTGCCTTGCTTGTTCTATGCCTCAATTTTTAAGCTATACTACCCGTGGGATACCTAATCCATGGATTGTGTCACTGTAAATTGAGGTTCCTCCAAGCCCTGCTTCGCCATGCTACTGGAATATGCATCCCTTGAGCTGAGGACTGTCAGATCCTATCATCTGGCTGACTGTTGGTGACCTGCCCTACTGTTTGCTGCCTGTGGCCAGATACCCTGAATTTCTCTACAGAGGACTACCCAGCGGCCCTTAGGACTTGAAGGACTTTCAGTGTATTAGCTGCCTTACAGAAGTGAGTAGCACTGAGCCAGTCATACTGCTTTACAGATTAATTGTTTATTTCTTATGTTCACTATCTAGCTATCTATATAAATATATAAATTTATTAGTGTCCTGGTTTTGTTTCTCTAGAGAACGCTAACACAGTCTGTTTACACTTACATTAGATCAAGAGATTGCCAAGAAAGCTTAAATGGACCCCATAAAATACCTAAATTTTCACATAAAGATTGAGAAAATATATGGTCATAGCTATACAAGCATTTTTTTTTTCTGCACCACTGCCCTGGCGGGAGTAGAAAGCCCAGCTTTGCTCCTGAAGAGCTGCTGCTGGATTTGAACTGTCAAACCTGTGGGTCGCAGTACCACACACAACCACTGCACCACCAGGCCTCAGTTTATACATGCATTTTTAGAAGTAAGAAAAAATATGACACCTATGTGAATTAAGTTCACAAACTTGACTATTTTGTAATAAATTGTACAATAATTCATTAAAAATAAATGCATTCGGTTTTAGCTCTAAGCCTACAATCTAGCAAGATTAAAAAATCATTCAAACATTAGGCATTCTTGGGATATGACCTTAAGAGTGAGGTAAATTCTTGGAATCCTCTTCAATAGTAGGATATTATAAAATAAATCAAGGGCTACTTTATTCATTAATTTTGGATACTAATTATTACCATTGTTCGAGTTCACATGGAATTCTAAAATCTGTTATTCACTATTCCTCCCTCACATTAGGGACCACATCTTTAACGAGGTTAAGATTTCTTGGATTAAAATTCAGTTTCTCTGGAGCACTTTGTGGTCAGTCCTTCACTCTGACAATGGCCACATCTGAATATCACTACCAGGAAATTGTACAAATCTCTATGATCCACGAAACCCATGAAGTATTCTCCTCTACCTTCAGCAAAAAATTTACAAAGGAACCCTGCAGTCTCTAGAAAATCCCTTTCTGTATCATTCAGAGGCTCATTTTTTTTTGCCCCTATTCTCTTCAACGGTTGTTAGATATTGAAAGCGGAAGCTAGGAAACAAGAGAAATGTCTTTGTAGATAACTATTTTCACACTGCCAGAAACTTCCCAAGGCAGAAAAATCACAGAATTGGTCACATGCTTGAGTAGGATAAGAGAAATGGGAACTACAAAAATAAAGCACATGTGAATGTGTCAAATGTATCTTGACACAATGATATATTGTTAAGGGTACAGAACAATGTATATAAGATACTCGTTTCATAAAAATATTTATGTTTCTGTATCTTTCATTCTGTGAGAATCAAACCAAGGGCAATGGCCTAGACTGTTGGCTTTGTTTTCTTTCTACAGTGGGTTCTGGCTTCAGCACTGGGACGATAACCAAAGTATCAATGGTTCAAACTCACCAGTCACCACACAAGAGAAAGAGAAGGGGGCCTGCTTTTGTCAAGATTTCCAATCTCAGAAACTTGAAGGAGCAGTGCCAAGCCACTTTGAAGGGTTGCTGGAAGGAAGAATCCTCGAAACAACACTAGATTCAGTTTGGTTTGCATATCATTTTATAGAGGTAAGTGGGGTAACACATAGCATATTTCAAAAGAATGAATCCTGAATTTTCAACACGAAGACCTCGGTTTACAAGATTGATTATTTTTGTGGGTCTAAAAAAGTTGTTTAATCTTCTTTGAGCTGCCAGAAGAGTACAATATAACTCTTTCATAAAAGTGTCGAGGTCAGATAGGTGCATATAGAAGGCAAAAATATTATGATTATTTCTGCTATACTGCCTACCCAAGGATAGATGAAACATATTGATTTATATCCCAACAGAGATAGGATATAACCAAATGCTGTTTCTTTTCTAACATTTCTCCATTCTGCTTTTCCATGGCAGAGAAGAAAAGAATGGGTGTTAGCTTTATTTCTTAGATTCTGACTTACAATAGCGTATACCATATCCTTTTTTAAAAATCTTTTTATTGGGAACTCATACAACTCATCACAATCCATCCATGCATCCGTGTGTCAAGCACATTTGTACACTTATTGCCATCATCATTTTCAAAGCATTCTCTTTCTACTTGAACTCTTGATATCAGCTTCTTACTTCCCCTCCCCAATCTTTCCTCCCTCACTCATGAATCCTTGTTACTTTAGAAACGAATTATTTTATCATGTCTCACACTGAGTGATATCTTCCTTCACCCATTTTCTGTTGTCTATTTCTCTGGGAGGAGGTTATAGATAGATCACTATGATTGGTTCCCCTTTACTACCCCCACCTTTCCCTTACCCTGTTGGCATCATTACTCTCATTATTAGTTCTGAGAGCCTTATCTGTCCTAAATTCCTTATGTTTCCAGCTCTTATCTGTCCCTGTGTACATTCTCTGGTCTAGTCACATTTGTAAGGTAGAATTGGGGTCATGATAGTGGGGGCAGGGAGGGGAGGGTGAAAAGAAGCATTAGAGAACTAGAGGAAAATCATACGCTTCATCAGTGCTATACTACAACCTGACTGGTCCATCTCCTCCCCATGACCCTTCTTTAAGGGAATGTCCAGTTGCCTGCAGATGAACTTTGGGTCTTCACTTTGCACTCTCCTCATTCACAATAATTTGATTTTTTTTTTTTTGTTCTGGGTCTTTGATGCCTGATACAAGATCCTGTTGACACCTTATGACTACATAGGCTGGTGTGCTTCTTACATGTGGGGTTTGCTGCTTCTCAGCTAGTAACAGTAAAATATTACTGTTATTCCTTTATTTCAACACCTTTTATACATGTGAACTGCAATGGGGAGCTTTCTTACATCCTGTGGAGAAAGACCAAGAATTGGTTACTTGAAGTTCAAAATCAGATTTTAATTGTCATCGAGTTGGGCACAGCCATGCCAAAAGAAAAGGAAGCACGTTTCCATTGATGGCACCAAATTAAGGGAAGTCAGAGCCTCGGGCTACCACTCACCCAATTCTTGCGTCTCTTTAAAAGGATAAGACAAAGGAACTTTATTTTTCCATGGGGTGGAGGTGAGGGTACTTGCTACCTAGCCATCAGTACAGTGAGACAAAAACAGTCACGGCATGAAGAAACAGACAAGCAAATTACATCAGAACAGACATGCTTAAACTAACCAGCTGACAGTGTAGGTGTCAGTCTCACAATGGCTGTGACGTTGAGGTGGGAGGAAGAGGACAGACCTCCAGAAAACTTAGCTGCTCAGTAACCATTGAGCAAACCCGGGTAGTCTCAGAGAGGACATCCCTCCTTATCTACACTGGCCAGCCGTACTTGTCTGCTGTTCCCTTCGGTAGTGCCTGGGGCAGGTCGCCCAATCACGTTGCTTTGGAGGTACTGGAAAGCACTCTGACAGCCCACCTGCCTCTCTATGCACTTGAAGGTGAGGGCCACGCCCATGTTGCTTTGCATAATTTGGGAGGAGGCTTTGGAAGTTCCATCAAAGTACCAGCCAAGCAAGAGGTCTTTGTGTGCAGGTCCTGGTCAGTGACAGTATGGGTGCCATAGTTGTGGCCTAAAAGGCCAAGGAGTGCCAGCAGAGGTGTACTCTCTGGTGTCATTGTTGACTGCCAGTGGCAGACGGTTGACCAGGCGCATGTGCAGCATGGCTGCTTGGCAGCTGCCCTGAGGAATAACCGTCACCGGGGTGCAGTCGACCCAGTCCTAGGCATGGAGCAGCCCACTGCACTTGAACTCCAGGCAAGAAGATGAGATGTTGGGCTGATCCCTGTACCCCATGCTTCACATCCTGGATCCCAAACAGCTTCCCCACTGTCTGCTGATGCATGCTACCTCCATACTGCGAGACTGAACATGCACCTCTGGTGGCCCCAAAATCTTCACCTTCATGTAGCAGGCTTCGAATCCCATTGGTTTGGGCCACCATGTAAAGTAGTCTTCAGTCCAGCTCATGGTATCATCATTGTTGAAGGGGACCGTGTTAGAGTCATACCAATCTCCCTCAATCTCGTAGAACAGGAAGTGGAGCACCCTAGGTGTTGCAACCACACATGCCTGGACGTTTTTGAAGGCATAGATGGGCCCATTGCTCTCTTCAGCTGAGTTGGGTTTGGGTTGGCCAGGCTAATCTGGAAAGTTGTCTTTTTAACCAGTGGGTTCTCATATCTCTTTGTGGTCTGTCTGGTTTATCGTCATGCATTTAAGACCCCAGACGCTATATCTTTTGATATCTGGGCACCATCAGCTTTATCTACCACATTTGCTTTTGCACCTGCTTCGTCTTTGGTGATCATGTCAGGAAGGTGAGCATTATGGAATATCTGGTTAACAGAACAAAGTGTTCTGACATTTAGAGAGTACTTGAGTGGAATCCCAATGTCCATCTGCTAATTTAATACTAAACCTATGATTATATATACATAAATCTATTAACCCATCATCATATATAAATATATTTACATATCTACATGCCTATATTTAGATCTCTATAAATGCTCTTTGCCTCCTAGTTCTTTCCTCTATTTCCTTTTATTTTTCTCTTGTCCCAATATCATGTTCAGCCTTCATTAGAGTTTCAGTAACTCCTCTTGTTTACTGATAAAGGATGCATGATAAAGCCCTACCAGGTCTCCTACACCTTCCTCACCATCGATTTTAGATCACTTGTTGTTCCTTGTCCCTGGGTTTGTTAACACCCACTTCCTTTCCCAAATCTCTGCCTCTTACATGTTCCTCAGGAACCACGGTCCCGTTGTTTTCCCTTCCAGATTGTTTATTCCACCAATCTTATCTAGAGAGATCTACAGACATAAAAATATGCACACAAAAACCAAGACAGCAAAACAAAACAACACAAAATAAATGACAAAAAAGTGATGTCTATAAATAGTTCAAGGTCTGTTTGTTGACATGCAGAAGTGTATTTCAATTGAGTCTGATAGGGTACCATGCCCTGGCCCCAAAGTCTATTTTTGGTATGCCCAGTGACTTCATTGCTCTGCTCCCCTTGCTGTTCTGTTGCACTCTTTATGTTTTACCTTGGTGTGCATGGAGGGGGAGGGAGTCAGATCAGGCACAATTCTCACACTGTGTCTCCAGTGTTGTCTCCTGTAGTGCAGTGTGTCAGTGAGGGATTTCATGTCTTGTGATGGGGCTGGCCCTGGAGTTCTCTCTGTGTATTGGCTGTTCTGAGCAGGAATATCATCCTCAGGGATTTGTGGGCCAGGATGTGCTCCACTCTCTCTCCCTCTCCCTTCATTTGCTCTTGTGTGGTCTGGTCAGACATGCCGCTCTCCCTGAGCTGTAGTTCAGTGTTGTTCTCTGAAGTGAATTTTTCTGGATTGGAGGTGGAGGGGCTGTCCACGTAGTTGGGATTGGGGCCAGACCCTCCAACCTCTCTATTTATAGCATATTCTTATTAAGCTATCCTACTTACAAAGTTCAGGGTTCCCCAAACTCCCCTTACTTCTTTTATCACAGATTTCCCTAGATTTTGATACTAATTGTATTTTTTATTAATTCCTGAAAAAAAGTGAAAAATAAGCCAAGAGAAGTACTTTCTAGTAATATCTAGTGAGTTTTATGTGCTGACATTTTGATTATCCTCTTCCAAATGTATCATGAGCATTAATAATGTTTGTAAGCAATGACATGGGACAAATCTTGTTATCATTAGGTGCCACCAAGTGATTAAAATTTGGGGGACCTTCATTTGTTGATGGAGCATAAATCATATTAATAACAAATAGCCACAAACATTCAATGATTGTTGGAAAGTGGCGTGTACAAAGTAAGAAATTAAGAAAATTGGAAGGCATCAAAAATGAGACAGAATACAGGGGACTATCACGAGTCAAGAAAATTCTCACAGGTCTTGATTTTAGATTTATTTTGAGACCTGATTATGCAGCCATGGTTAACTACACACGTGGCTAGCCTTTAATCTCCAGCTTCTCTGGAGGGTGAGCTTATATCACAGGGACAAAGTTTCCACCATAAATCACATTCTTGAGCTATCTGATATAGTTCTAAATCTCCATCATAAATCACATTGTTAGACTATCTAATGTGATCCCCACATCCAAGATAAATAGCAACACTCTTAGCAGGAATGATATGGAGTAGGTTAAGGTTGTTCTGTCCAGGAAGGAAACTCCCTTGAATTAGGCAAAGTTGAGCGAGTATTGGATGTAGTAATGAAAGGTTCTTAGATGATAATTTTTGAAATCAAATCTTCACTAAATGAACAGCTAAGCATTTTGCCTAGTGTCTTGGGGGAAGGCTGTTTTCTCAAATAAGCCAACAATTTGTCCAGATAAATAGGATCTCTAGAATTATCTGAAGCAAACAAAGAATATGTTGGGGTGTAGCCTAATCTTCCTAGGTAGGAACTTTATGAAACAAATAATTAAATCATATTGACACAGGTGATCTCATTTCTCACTTTCAATTATTAAGCAATGTGGATGCAAGTGCTGACAATTATCAACAGAAAGAAGAGAGTGTCAAATCTCATACAAGAGCAGAAAACAAGTATTCAAAAAGCGCCAGCCATGTTAGACTGAAGTTTGCTATAAAGGGTTGAAGCTCTTTTAGAGTTTCTGATGCTCTCTGCCTAAAAATTAAGCTCATTATTAAATATTGAATAACAGATATATTCCATTTTTCTGTGATACCTTTTCCCCATCTTTTAACAAGTGATTGTATTTCCTCTGAAATGTTGAGTAAAATCAGCTTCTAAATGACAACACTGAGATAACATACTCAATTTGGATTCTCAAACCTCCATCCTAACATTTTATAACAGTTGTGCTAAAATAACTGAAAAAATTAAGTAAATTTGTATTGTGAAAGTACTTAGAAAAACCTGGTACCAAATTCATGTAGATTCTCACTCATATCAACCTTATATAAGGTATTTAAAACTGAATCTTTATAGGAACAGATAGCCTCATCTTTCTCTCATGGAGCGACTGGTGGGTTTGAAATACCGATTTTAGTCTATGGCCATACCAGCCGAAATGCATCCGATCTCATCTGAAATACGGACTTTACAATCAGCAGCCCAATGCATAGCCCACCATCCCACCAATACACTGACACTAGGACATATTGATATATTTGTATAATTCATGAGGATTACTGCTTTCATCAAAGTTCAATGATTTCTTTTAAAGGTAATTGAATAATGTAAGGGAAATTTTGTATCATATATAACCCACACTTTCTGATCAGGTGAAACAAAATCTCTTTCTTGTTTCTACCTTGTAAAATAAATAATATGAAACTCTTTGTCTAGATTAAGATAAAATGAATAGGTAGAAATGGCAAGTAAAGGATACTAATCCAAAATGGTGTACAAAAGTTAGGGTTGGAAAGAGAAGAATTAAAGAACTTATTGTGGCAGTTATGTGCTTATGTTAATTTTATGATTGAAATGTAGGGGTGGAGTCTAGCCTGTTAATCTGGAGATAGCCATTAAGTAGCCAATGAGGCCTCTGTGTGGGCATGGCTTTCTCCTGAGACTTCTGGGAAATCTTGAGATATTTCCCTTGTGAAGATGAGAAGCTATCTCCCCAGTTGTGGCAAGTTAGTCTCAGAGACGATGAATCACTGACAAGACAAGATGGCAGCATCCGAAAAGCTGGAGGAGCCCACAGAGAGACCACATGGCTTTCCTCTTATAGAGCCAGACCTCTGAAGCTGGGGTGGCCACATGGAGACCTCTGCCAGCGATGAGTTGCTTCTGCTGTTGATAGACCCTGAGCCCTGGAAGTGAGGAGTCATGTGGAGACCCCTGTCAGCACTGGGATTCTGCACCCACTGACCTGTGACTTCGTGAGTCAGAAGGAGACTTTATAGACTGATTTGGGACATATTGGTTAATATCGGACTTATGACTTTGAACTGGACTGGGCTCAATGTCCTGTTCCTCTTGTATATAAACCTTTTCCTTATATCTATATGTGTGTCTATGAAATTTGTTCCTCTAGCCTACCCAGACTAACACACTAATTTTTATATTTTATGTTAAAATCCTTGGATAAACAGTGAATGGATTTTGTGTCTGCTGACTATTGGCTCTCTTCCTTGACTACCCACAGTGCAAAAGGCATTCTCTGTTGCCAGTAAATGAGCAGAACATTCTTTTTCAGTTAATTTGTAAGTCAAACTCAGGATCCATTTTAAAATAATAAGGAAAGCATTTGTCCTTTCATATTGGGTGACAGTAAAAGAGCACAAAAGCAGAATCTAAAGTTAATAATATTTTTTAAAAGCAGGATTGCTAATATTGACTGGTTATAAACTGGCATTTTCATTTACTTCTGTCGGAACAGCCCGCTGCCTTTCCAGTTTCATGTCTTACATAGGAAATCTGTAAAGGTTGTTGCAAATAGGGTTATTCAGATGGCTCATTAAGCATGCATTTCCCTAAACAAACTTTCCTAAACCCAGTTACTAAACTGATAGCATTTTTGCAGCAATGCCTCACTGTTTCACCTATTCACTTAGAGGACTGGGAAAATTAGAACATCATCTGCCCAGGAAAATATTAAAGGTACATACTCACCAAACTCATTCTAGCCTTCTGTATGGCCTCTTCATTTAAATGTTGATTATGCCTCTAAAAATGGCACATATATGAAAATGACAAGTTCAAAGCTGATGTTTGTTTTTAAAAATAGCAAAACATTAAATAAGTTAAGAGTGCAGACATCTGTGTTCAGTAGAAATATTCCTTATTCAGCAAATAAGGATTTTGCTTTTCACTTGTATGCAAAGGTAGTCCAGAGATAGTAGATCCAAGAAAAGTACACCAAACATTGAGTTTCTTTATAGCCATCTTTGGTGTCATCTTTAGCTACTTCATTTTATGACATTTCATTCCAAGAATCCCTGGTGGTGCAGAGAGTTGATTGTTGTATTGCTAATGAACAAGGCATAGGTGCAAACTCACTGGTGAAACTTTCAGCAGTCCGTTTTCAGAAAGGTTTGCAGCAACTAAAACAACAGAAAGTGCTTCTGTTCTTTAAAGCAGTGGATTTCTTGGCATTCCAAGCATGAAAAAGGCAAAGGGTGAAGCCCAAAAGGGAAAGTTGTCCATGACAATGGAGTTTGTTTCATTCATAAAGGTTTGGAGACATTCCATTCAGCTTTACATAAACCATACCCTAACTGCATGTTGGCGTGTCACAGAGAGCTGTTGTAAATAAAGCAAGGTATGCTAGGATGTTTCAACCTTTTGAGGAAAATCTTACATTTCTAAATTCTCAAACATGTCAATATCTGTTGAATAAACTACTCAACTGAGTGTGTTCACAGTTTCAGCATTCAACCTTACATAAAGTGACATAAAATGACATGTCTCTAAATCCGTGTTTGGGCAGATGCCAGGAGCTGGGTCGATAAAGACCTGCGACAGGAGATCCCAGCATAACAACTGTTCACCAGCAGACTCGCCTGCACACCTCATAACCACGGGGTGGGTAATCCTTGACCAACTGTGTGACAGGAAGTGAGGGCGGTGGTGTCTGATCAGATGCCATGATTTGATGTTATTTGCTCTCCCTGTGATTCATCGATCCTGGGTTTCATATACTAAAATTCGGTTAAACATAGCAAAAATTCAAAAAAGTGACCTCAAACAATATCTAAAATAAACCTCAATATGAACAAACAAAAACAAAACATACAGAAAATAATAAAAAAGACAAACAAAAGATATTGGAAACCAGACCATGTCTAGTGTGCATCAGAGAGGAGATCAACTGACAAGGTTTTAACAGTTAATTTGTTATAAGTTTAAATCATTTGGATTTAGCCATGTACCACAAGTGGTAAGTATTTGGCCTGAGGCACTGTGAAAAAAAATTTCTGAAGCAGTAAAAGCAGCACTATGATGAAGAAAGTTTGCTAATCTTCATCTTAGACCTTTAGTTATAGCTTGCTGCAAAGGAGTCAGGTAAGAATAAGCACTCAATGTTTCTTTGAAAAGGATAAGTGGAAGAATGAAATTGGATAAACAATAAACCTTGACTGTCATACAGATCACCAACTTTAACCTTTTCTCTTTTTTCTGTTGTAAAACCTTACTTTAAAATCCAAGCAAAATATAATTCAATGGTCAGAAAAAAATATGACTAATTATCAATTAGTAGTCAGACTTACTGCTCACATGTTTAAATATTATTTTTAGTGGACTTAAAATGCATGGTTTTCTCTATATTTTTCTATATTAGTAAATATTGCAAACTAAATTATACTTAATATGCAAATTGTTATCAGTTATAAAGTTCTTATTAAACTTGTGTTAAGCTAACCATGTTTTGGAGACCATTAGCATTTACTAAAAGTGTATTCCAATAGTTAAGAGAATCACTTCAAGTTTTCTAACTCAACAAATGAGTAATACAGAAATTAGAAACTTAAGGTTCAAGATAGAGTAATAAAAAAAAAAACTTAAAGCATTCAATTAAAGTGCTTAGAGTTGGTATTCTTTTAAGTTAAGCCCATTCTGAGTCACTAACCTAGGGCTATATTGAATTAAGAAAGACAATAATTATCAAAGAATAGAGCTCCTTAAGCCTCTATTTTACTGTACCATATATATTGTATATTGACAATTCTAATGCAAGTACACTTAAGAATAGTAGTTAAGGTACTAACATACTCATCTTAAGTTTCATTTCAGCAGGTTGATAGTTATTTAGATTATAGAACATCAGTATAATGTATTCTGTATAATCACTCCCAGATCACTTAAACAGTAACAGTGGCTAGATATGCCTGAAGAATACAAACACAAAATATAAAAGCAACTTACATGTTAAAAAAAATACAATACCCTAAATATGTTTGACAACAATTTTATTTCAAGTCAAAACTGTCACCTGAAACTATGGAAACTGTTTGAAGCAGAATACATGTTCTTTTATTTTTTTAATCATTTTGCTGGGGACTCTTACAGCTCTTATCACAATCCATCCACTGTGTCAAGTGCATTGGTACATTTGCTGTCATCATCAATTTCAAAACATTTTCTTTCTATTTGAGGCCTTGGTCTCAGCTCATTTCCCTCCTCCCCTCTCCCTTCCTCATGACCCCTTGATAGTTTATAAATTTTTTTTCATGTCTTACATCAACTGCTGTCTCCCTTCACCCTCATTCACAGTGATATGATATTTGGTTTGGAGTCTTTGATGCCTGATACCTGATCCCATCAAAACCTCGTGATACACAGGCTGGTGTGCTTCGTCCATGTGGATTTTTTCCTTCTCAACTAGATGGCCACTTATTTAAATTCCAGCATTTAAGACCCCAAACACTATATCTTTGATAATCGGGCACCATTAGCTTTCTTCACCCCATTTGTTTTGCACCCATTTTGTCTTCCGCGATTATGTCGGGAAAGTGAGCATCACAGACGGCCAGGTTATTAAAACAAAGTGTTCTTGAGTTGAGGGAGTACTTAAGTAGAAGCCCAATGTCTTTCTGCTACCTTAATTCTTAACAAATAAATAAATCTATGTATAATGTATATGCCTATATTTAGACTTTTATAAATGTTCTTTGCCTCCAAGTTTTTTCCTCTATTTCCTTTTAATTTCCTTCTGTCCACTATCATGCTTGATCTTCGTTCAGCTTACAGTAATTCCTCATGGTTACATTGCACTTGATCAAACCCCTCCAGGCATCCTACACCCCTCCTCACCATCCATTTTAGATCCCTTCCTATCTCTTTGTCCCTGGGTTTGTTGGCCACCCTCTTCCTTTCCCCTGCCTCCTCCTCTCCCAAACCCCCTCCATTCCAACCATCAGTCCTGTTGTTTTCTCTTCTGGATTGTTTATCCCCCATCTTATCTATTCAGAATAGACATGCAAAACATTCTGATAAACTCGCAAAAGCAATAATGAGCACAAAAACAAAGCAAAATAAAACTGCAAGCAACTACAAAAAAGAATAGTCTGTAACTAATTTCAGGTCTTTTTGTTGCTGTTGAGTGTTTTCCAGTTGAGTCTGATGGGGTGCTATGCCCAGGTACAAAGTCTATTTTTGATATTCCTGGAGGACTTTATTGCTTTGCTGCTCTGACGCACTCCCTTAGTGTTTCTCCCTGTTGTGGTGGGGTCAGATCAAACACAAGTGTTGTTCCCGTAGTGCTTTGGGTCAGTGAGGGACACTGTGTCTCACTGTGGGACTGGTCCTATGGTCTCATTTTAAAATGCTTATTTATTTATTTAAACATTTACTAATAATTAATAAATTGTCCAAAATACAGAATATTTGTTATACATTTATTCACAATTTAAATAAGATGCAGATGCTATAATGTTAGTTCTTTTAAGCTTGCATGTTTGAAATGATTGGACTGTGAAATGGTTATATAAGAGACTAGAGCAATATTTGATCTTTGCTTTTAAAGTATAAGTTTTACATGACCTTTAACTACTATTCATTTTTAATAATATCCCAAATTGAAATAACATCTCTCCAGTATTTTATGCTATTTCTGTGTCAATTCAAAATGACAGTATATTAAATAAGGTAGGCTTTGTGCATTAAAATGTTACTTGCCACCACAAAATATTATTTTAACTTCTAAAAGAATTCAACATGAGTATCAGAAAAAGTTGGGATAACTTTTGTCATTTCAATACTATAATATGACTTAATAAAAGCCAGGAATCTTTACCAATACTCTGAAATTCCAATGGCTTTCAATGTCACTTAGTATTAATACAATTTAGTACACATAAAAAAATCAGGTACAGAAAATTCACGGCAGGGCTTACAGGTGAGACCCAGATAAAGCAGACTCTACACGAAATACTTCAACATTATAAACTATTTTAAAACTGTGCGGAGGCTACATAGATAGCTGCAGTGCATGGAACTCAGTGTGAAAAATAACATTTCAGAGTATAAAAAATAATATAATGGCATAACTTCTTAAAAGACCTCTTACACTTTCAGAGAAGGCTAATGAAGATAGCCAACATGTACTAACTAATGACCATTTGTCTGTCATTTCATCATTTGAAGAACTGAGCTAAGTTGTTGGTAGGTATGCCTTCAAGTGGCTTCTGACTCAGAAATACCTCCCAGTCCTGCCCAGCCTCGCAGTTGATGCTTTGTTCCTGTCCATCGGTGCAGCCACTGTGTCAGTACAATTTATAGAGTCTTCCTGGATTTTGCTGCCCTCTTACTTTGCCAAGCATGATGCCCTCCTCCAGCAACTGGTTTCTCTTGACATGACCAAAGTAAGTGAGACCACGTCTCTCCATCCTTGCCGCCAAGGAGCACTTTGGTTGTACTTCTTCCAAGATAGATTCATTTCTTCTTTTGTCAGACTATAATACTTTCAAGATTCTGTATCCGTACCGTAACTTAAATGCCTTCATTCTAGTCATCTTTATTCAGTGTCCCACTTTCACACGCATATGAAGAATTTTAAAATGCCATAGCTTGGGGAAGGTGTGCCATGGTCCTCAAAGTAGCATTCTTGCTTTTCAACACTTGAAAGAGGTCCCGTACCACAGATTTACCTGGTTAATTTCTCCTAATAATCCTCAGTAGCAAGAACTCTTATTATTTCCATTTAAGAGTGTGCTGAAACGATGCATTATAAACTCTTCAATGAAACCAAAACTTAAAAGCAACAAGTTTTTATTTTAGTAGCTAGCTAGACCAAAATTGCCATGAATTCAACAAGTTTCCTGATGCTATTTATCAAAATGGCAAAAATAACTTAGTTATCTGATTCAAGAAATAATTGTCCCAGAAAGATAAAATGGTAAGCATCTCAAACTGTTTACTTACCACTTTCAATAGCTAGCTTACCAAGAGTATTCTGACACACGGCTTGAGCACTGTGATGTTCTTCAAGGCCATCGCTTCTCTGCAACTCCCAATCCGAAGAAATGACTTAAGAAAACTTGTTCTGTCCCATTCAGTTCTTCATTTTGAAAGGCCCACATTAAATCACCAAGTCCAGGCCTAAGAATTTTTAAATCTCTTTGCCTAACTTTTCTCTTTTGATATGCTTCTAAGATTTTATCCAGGTGGTGTTCTCCATACCTTTGGTAAATTTAATAAATTGACATTTACTCTATGAACTGTTGTTGTTGTTGTTGCTGTTGTTGTTGTTGTTGTTGTTAGAGACTTGTTTTAAGCTGGGTACTTTAGATGAGCAAACAGCGAATTTTGTTCGACAGGGTACTCCACCCCAAAAGAAAACACCCCCAAACAGAATTGCACTCAGTAAAGTAGTGCTTTTGTAGTACATTTTTCGCATTAGGGGAGAATGAAACAACTAACTGTGTTACTGCACCCAGTAGTGTCACCTGAGAAGTTTCTCTCTGGTCACAGTGAATTTTTTCATAAAAGCAGTTTCACTTGAACCTTTTTAGGGTTTTGTTTTGCTTTGCTTTTTGATGGCTGATTTAAGAGAACAGCATGCAGCTGTGAGATTTTGTTTCTTGATCTGGAAAAGTTAAGGAGAAATCATTATGATGTTGAGCACAGTTTACAAGGACAGCATTATGGGAAAAACTCAAGTGTGTAAGTGGTTTTCTGATTTCAAAAAAGGTGAAATGTTGATTTATGACACACCTCCTTCTGGAAGTGTATCAGCTTCCTGAATGGATGAAAATATCAAGTCACCATGCATTTGAAGTTTGTTCCACCAGGTCAGATTGTTATTCCAGTTTTCTATTTAAAGGTTCTTAAAAGATAACATAATAGTGTGTGAACAAAAAAAAAAGTCTGACTTGTGGCAGATGGGGGGCTGGTTTCGCCACCATGACAAGGCATCTGCTCACACAGCAATGTCAGTGTAGCAGTTGGGGGGGGGGGGCGCAGGGGAAAGCAAACACAACAGCATGCCTCTATTGCCCCACCACCTTCCTCGCCTGACATCCCTCTCTGTGACTTCTTTTTGTTTCTGTGAATAAAGAGGGACATGAAAGGACCAATGATTGTATGGCATAAAATAGGTAAAGGGAAAGCGAGGAAGGTGCAGTCAGCCAGCCAAACAGATGAGTTTGAAGAAGGTTTCCAAGAATGGAATGGCAGATTTAACAAATATATTACGTGTAATGGAGAGCACTTTGAACGTGATAAGTTGTTTTGTAAAAATAAATGAATAAACAGCTCTGAAAAAAATCCCTGTTTTTTTTTGGGGGGGGAGGGGGGGTTCTCCCTCTTAAATCTTTGTATATAGAAAGATTTATAGCAAGAAAATGGCTCACATAGAAGTCGTAGAAGTGCACACGTTCCAAATCCAAGCAAGTTCTGAGTCTGTGGGTGAGCTGTCAGGCCAGAGACTTCCGACGTCCTCCTGCAGCTGCAGGGACTGATGAAATAAGACAGGTAGAAAGATGGGTTTACGGCTGCAGAAGTTAATGAATCCAAGGTCAGTAGCCAAGAATTCTGAATGCTGACAACCAGACTCGGCAGGCAATGCATTATCGCTGGCTCAAGTGCTAAGAACCCAATGTTGGCAAAACCAAATGCACGCTCTAGACTCAGTAAAAAGCAAGAATGCTTACCCACAGTGTCTGTTTTTATTAGAATCAAACCACACACTCAAGGAGATCTCATTGCAGAAAATTATGATGCTTTAAGTGCCAACCCACTAAGAATCCTGGCCCATACAAGTTGACACAAAACCCTAAATATTTCAAGGGAATTAAGGAGCTTACCAGAGTTTTGCTGCAAAAGAACCTGAATTATAAAGAGGTTTCATATACTAAGTAAGAGAGTAACAAAACAGCCTTTGAAGTTAGACTTCTAGGGATGTACTCCTTCATAATTTTATATTGTCTCTTTTAAATAATTAAGAATAATATTAAAGCATCTTAGAGTATGATACCACACACAAAAATAAGCAACTATGTATTTTCTTAGCATGATCCTATAGGTTATTATTCAAATGAAGACATTTTAATATATGAAGCATATCTCTATAAATGATTATACAGCAATAATACAGCTATTATACTAAGACAGTGTCTGGAAAACTGGAGTATGTGGTCACTGTATTTCTATGCTGTACTTTTAAGAATCAAGAGAATGTTTCCTTAGGCCCCCAGGAATAAGATAAATATAGACATAACTGAAGAATGAGATACAGAAAGTTGTAAATGCCTGTGAAATATTACAATACATCATAAATAGTCATTTTTCAGTTTGTCCAGGGACCAGAATCTGTGTAAAGTACACAATTTCCATTATAATTTGAGTTGAAATATTAAATAAAATATTAATAGCATCCTAAAATGCTCAATCATTTTTAGAAACCATTATTTGATTTCTTGGTGCTGAACATACCTAAAATGTTATTCTTGTGAAATCACTTTTTTCCCCAGACAAAGTGCTAGAGTTTTAAAATAGTACCTTATTTCTACTCTGTTAAATTTATCATTCAGACCAGCAGAAAGTGCTGAGAGCACAGAATGTATCCTTTTGTGAGTTCAAAATGTAAGAATGGTTATTGTGTAAAATGAAACACAATAAAAATGATCATTGAGAATTTAAGTAAGCAAATAAATAACGCTATTTCTTCCCATGGCAGTTAAACTTTCTGTCATCTTGACCGTGGGAAAGAGTCGGGATGGAATCCAACCTTAGCACTGCCTAATAAGGCTTCATGGCAGGGTGACCTTTTATAAAGAAAGAGAGGGAGAAATTCCATTTTCCCTGGCCTTTTTCCTCCTCAAGAGGCAGCTCCCCGACCTGGGAGCTGTGGCCCTGCTCTCTTCGTGCCTGTCTTGGAGCCGCAGCACTGAACCAGTGGCCGGGGAGCTCCCTGCAGCCCTCTTCCCTTCTCTGCAACATCTGTCTGCAGCCATGGGGGTCTGCAGAGGACTCTGCTAGCATCAGACCCATGGACTTGAGTTGACCTGGGCTGAGATACCTTCTTGATATAAAATTACTCCTTGATATGAAGTGTTTTCATATGCAGATATGAGTGTCACTGGTTTTGTTTCTCCAGAGGTTCTCAAATTACAACCCTTGGCCTGCTTGCCGCCCAGTGAGGACACTTATCTGGCCCACCATGTGTTTTTGCCGCTGCTCCCTTCCTGCTCAGCAGACGACTCATCCTGGGCCACAGTGAATCTGTTCTTAGTTTTTTGTTTGTTCATTTAAATATAGTCAGACCCTTCAACGGTCTGAGGGACATTGAAATGGCCCCCCGTTTAAAAAGTCGGAGGACCCCTGTTAGGCAATCTAGAGGGACACACTCCCCTGTCTTAGTTTGAAAACAATTGAGAAATAGATATAAATGTCACACAGAACATCACTTTTCTTTTCTAATAAAACAGATTGGCTAGGTTAAGATCAGCAATTTCACTACGCATCTTAATTCTTTGCCCTGAATTGGACAACTGTATGGGTTGTTTGCAGGCTTGCTTCTAAACACCACCCTCAGGAGAAAGAAAAGAAAGTCGCTCAGTTCTGTCTCCCAAATTCCCAGATGACACACACTACTTGGTCACTTGGAGGAACAAGTGAAGGTGGGAAAAGAAAGTGAAACATACTCTCCACAAAGTGCTTCTATTTAGAAACAAGAACCGAGGGGTTTGGCATCACTTACTGCCATCCTGTCACACACCAAATCTCACACACACCAACTTTATCAAAAAGATAGGTAGAATCTCTGTAAACAAGACGTGTACTCCATACCCAATATGAATATTGGAGACATTTCTAGGAAACACTAATATATTCTAAAATCAAACTTCTCGTTTTTTATTTTTAGTAAAAAAATGGGGAAGCAATATATGCCTGTGTCTAGGCTTTGTTTTGGGGGGTAAATATTAGTAGAAAGTAAATTAATTAACTTTTATTAATACTTCAATATACTATTCACATAAGAATATAGTCATTAGTGCATTTTTATTAAAATGTTAACAAGATTATTTATAGAAATGGAAAATGTTATAACCAACTTTATTTTTTTAATTTTTGTTGGTTTATTGTCAGAACAATAATAAAACAAGAACAAAATGAGAAGTCTCACCTTCCCTCATCTTAAAAGACATTATATAGTCACAACCTGTTACTGGTTCAGTGTTATATTGCTCTTATAACAGGCTGATACTGATTCAGTGACAGACACAGAGACAGAAAGAACATAATTAAGAACCTAGAAGTATATCACTCCATCTATGGAGAGCTGAGCTTTGACAAGAGGTCAAAGTCCATTGCATGGCAAAGAAACCATTTCCTTAACAAATAGTGTTATCAAAACTGAACAGCTATTTGCAGAAAAATGAAACAGGATCTATATGTAGCACCATGCAAAAAACTAACTTGAAGTGGATTAAAGATATTTCTGATACTGTTCTGATCACTAAAGCATATAGAAACCATTAACTGATAGTGCTGTGGGATAAATACTGTACTTCTAATTCCATTGTCAGTAGTTCAAACCCACCAGCCACTCTGCGGGAGAAAGATGAGACTCTCTTGTGAAAATTTACTATTTTTTTAGATTTTCTTGTGAAAATCTCACTATTGGGTTTGGGTCTCCACTTTGACTATGTTCCTTCATATCAAACTGATGGCTTGATTTTGAATTTTTGATACATATTCCCATCAATACCTTATGATCACACAAGTTAGTGCGCTTCTTCCATGTGGGTTTGGTTGCTTTCTTGCTAGATGGCCTCTTGTTTAACTTCAAGCCTTTAAGACCCCCAGATGCTGTATCTTTCAATAGTCAGGCACCGTCAGCTTTCATCAAATTTCTTAAACACATTTGCTACTGTACCCATGTTGTCTTCAATGATCACGTAGGTAAGGGTGAGTATCATATAACGCCACATTATTCGAACACATCGTTCTTGTGCTGAGGTAAGATTTAAGTAGAGGTAAGATACATAGCTAACTAGATGGATAGAATATCCATCTATCTTTATAGATTTACATATATACATATATATATTTATACCTACGTATGTAATTTTTACTTTCTTATTCTTTCTACTTTCTTCTTGTCGCACTATCATGTGTACTCATCGTTCACCTCTCAGTACAGTCTCTCACAGAAGGGGCACAGGGAAAGGATGATAGATCCAGGGTACAGTATAGCACTGATAAAACACATAAGTATCTTCTAGATTTTTTAATATTTCCTCCCCTTACTGCGATGGTCTTAGTTTCACCTAATTAATCTTGTGAAATCTGTGCACGTTCATTTTTATAATTAAGCTTGTTGGATGCATGGAATCCAAGATGGCTAAACCCTTCAGAAATAGTAATGGGATTAAGGAATACCTGTGGGTATGGTTGGGGAGGGGAAATCAATAGCACTAATGACAATTTAAGGGAACAGAAAGGCATTGTAGGTGAATGGATAAATTGGATGGTGTAAGATACAGTAAAATGCTAATATTAATAAAATATAATGATAAGGGTTCCTGGAGGATAGAGTGGGGAGGGAGGGGATAAAGGGAAGGTAATATCAAAGAGTTCAAGAAGAAAGAGTCTGGAAAATGACGATGTCAGTAACTGTACAATTATGCTTGATCTAATTGAATCATGGATTGTTGTAATAACTTTTAGAGCTCCAATAAAAAGATTATTGATTATTAAAAGATTTACAATTTCAGAAAACTAAGTAGAATCATTCTGAGTCAGAATGACTTAGTGGCAGTGAGTTTTGTTTTGGTTTCTTTAAACAACTCAACTACGAAAAGACAAACAATCTAATTAGTAAATGGACAAAGAGCAAGGACAGATCCTTCACCAAAGAAGATATTCAAGTAGGCAAGCACATGTGGAAAATTGGTCGTGGTTATTAATCCTCAGAGAGATACAAATCAAAACTACAATAAAATACCTCACCCTTGCAAAAGTCTCACTGATAAAAAGTCTCACTCACAAATAAACAAGATGCAATCAGAATACAAATTCTGGGGAAGTTGTGTGAAGATTGAAACCCTTACCCACTCTTAATGGGATTGTATAATGGCACAACCAAGATGGAATATGGTATGCAGCTTCCTCCCTACATTAGAAATAGAATATTCTCCAGCAATTCCACCTGTCGTTGTAGACTCTAGGAACCTAATAGCAGGGACGTCATTAGATGTACGGACATGTGTGTTCATTGTAGCATTATTCAGGAAAGGAGTTCAGGGAGGTAGGCAGGGGGCAGTAATCACAAATAATGGAAACTGAATGATCAGAATATAAATATTCAGGATGCTTACATAATGTAGAAAATGTAGCCAGTATCACTGAGCAAGATGTATAGCATAGTTTTTCTATATAAAATTATACCAGAGACCCAATAAAAATACATTTTGAAAAGAAAATTGCCATGCAATAAGAGAAATAATTATATGAGAACAGACAAAGACCATAGGCTATATATTTTTAGATGTTTGAATGATATAATGGAGAATAGAGTAAAATTATATTTAAAATTTGAACAATGAAGAATATTTTAGGCAGACATGAAAATTAGAGGAATTATAGTATAAGGTAGAAAAACTACCCTGGAGGGATGGGCTACTGTATTTATACTATTTTCACAGTGAATGGGATCCCCAATAACCTTATCTATATTTTTCCAACATAATACAGTCAGGTGATAGTTTAATTTCCATTTCTGGTTATTCATCATCTCTGTTCACATGATTATTGAATATTAAAGAATTGTAATATTCCCTAAAATGAGGAATTGTTTCCATAGGTGTCAAAGTTACTAATGCATAGTCGCTATCAAAATGCTCTAAATGGATTATATTGACAGAATTGGTTCTGTGACTTATCATAGCAATTGCTTTAGACAGAGCTAAGTATGATTTTAAGAATTACATTCTGGAGCTAAGCCCTGCTGGCATAAGTGGTTGAGTGTGGGACTACAGCCTGCGGGCTTGGTGGTTCAAATCCAGCGGCGGCTCTCAGGAGCAGCACTGGGTAGCTCCCATGACCACCAGAAGGCAGTGATGCGCCCCCCCAAAAAAAAAAAAAAGAATTACTTTCTGACTGAATGTTGATGATATTTTTGAATATTTAGATTTTGTCAATATTAAACTAAGAAACATATAATTAAAGTCATGCTTGCTTTTAACCAAACTTAAATTGAGAAAAGGGTTACTTAATTTTTTTCGTAATGTGACATTTTATACAACTGCATTCCAGTTCTCAGTTAAGCTTAAAAATAACTAAATTTTACTGAATTGCATTAGAGAGAAATACTTCTGAATCTACTTCTGAGATCCATATGGAATCTTATTTCATTGAAAATTTAACTTATGAATTATCATAATTTTGACAAATACTTTTGTATTATGATCACACAATTCAAAGTTGTTTCAACATGTAAGTTATTTCCAATAGGTTGTATTTTTTATACACAATTAGACTGTAACTTGATGGCTCACTGGGCTGTTCGTTGTTTTCCAACTTACCCCTTTCAAGATCCAGCTCAAGCCCACATCATTCAGAGAATCTGTCTCGATCTCCTTAGTTGACAGCATGCTTTCCTGGACCTTTGTGCACCCTATGTCAGCATAACTAATCTTACCCTCGTTTCACACAGCTTTTCCCCCTTGGACTAGTAGTTACAGTCATAGATACATAGATATAAGGATATATACCTATCACTTGCTTTCCAAAATACCAAAAGCATTATAAGAAAGCCAGACACTTTGGACAATATGATTACTTTTAACAGTTTTATTGACATATAATTCATATACCATATAATTTAATGTTTAAATATACTTAAAAGAGTTGTGCAGCTTATACCATAACCAATATTAGAATGTTTTTTCAATTTTACATGCATTTCTCCCCAAGTTCCCCGGCCATAATCCTAAAAAAAAATCCTATTATTCTAGTTACTGTCTCTATAGATTTATCTATTGTGATAGGTAAGCTTGTTGTGCCAACATGGCCAATGAACACACATGAGACCAATTGAAGGACTGCGATAGAATGGCTCATTGAGCCCCGCCCTTGGCTCATTGAACCCTCTTGCTCTTGGATCTTCGGACCAGCCAGCTGCCTTGTTCCTTCTGTGCCTCCATCTCCAAGCGACACTACCCATGGGACACCTAATCGGTGGACTGTGTTGCTGTGGGTTGAGGTTCTTTCAAACCCTGAAATATGTATCTCTTGAGCTGGGGACTGTTGTACACTATCATCTGGCTGACTGTTGGTGACCCGTTTGCTGTTCGCTGCTTATAGCCGGATCATCTGAATCGCTCTACAGAGGGCTACTCGGCAGTCCTCCAAACTCCAAGGACTGCCAGTCTACCAGCTGTCTCAAGCAAGTGAGTTGTACCAAGCCACTTGTACTGCTTTATCGATTAGTTCACTGCTTATTTCTTACCTTATACATCCTTCTATCTATATAAAGAGAATTATTAGTGTCCTGGCTTTGTTTCTCTAGAGAACCTGGTCTAACACACTTATCCTGGATTTCATATAAAGAAAGTCATACACACACACATACACACACAATAAAATAAATCACAGGAAAATTTCAATTCAAAAATAAGTGAATCAAGTAGCTCACTTAATGGTTTTATTACATAGAAAACTATATTTGATATTCAATACAAGATTTAATGTGTCCTTTTGGTCTTAGGGTAACAAATCACCACCTCTAATCACAATTTGGAAATCATAAAAAAATCTCAAGTTGTTGGATTCAAGAGGTCATAAAAATTTGGGCACAACCCAAAGAAATGTAACTCAACAAAATGTAGAAATTATAGAACAATATTACTAGTATAACATGCAAGTAAAATTTCGCTGATGATCGTTCAACAGTTGCAGCAGTATCTGAACAAGGAGCTGCCAGAAATTCAAGTCAGATTCAGAAAAGTTTGTGGAATAAAGATTATAATTGCTAATGTCAGATAGATCTTAGAACAAAGCAGAGAATACCAGAAAGGTGTGCACTTGTGTTTTATTGACTCTACAGAGGCACTCAGATGTGTAGATTTTAATAGACATGGGAACACACTGAGAAGAAGAATGTGAAATCAGAACACTTCGTATGCCCCAGTAGAACCTGTCCCAAAAGGCAGTCATACAAAGAGAACAAGGCAATACTATGTGGTATAAAATCTGGAAAGTGTGCATCACCGTTGTATCCTTTCACTATACTTACTCAATCTGCATGCTGGGCAAAAGCTGAGAAGATAGATTATGGGAAAAAGAAAGTGGCATCTGGATTGGAAGAAGGCTTAGTAACAGCCTGTGACATATAGGTAATACAACATAATAGACACATCATGATAAATGAAGAAAAGATAGAAGTGGTCAAGGATTTCATTTTCCTTGGATCCACAATCAGTGATCATGGAAATAGTAGTCAGGTGATCAAGTGATGCATGGCATTGGTAAATCTGCTGCATAAGATCTATTTAGGTCACTTGTTGTTCCCCTGTTCCTGAGTTTGTTGGCACCCTTCTCCCTTTCCCCCCAACTCCCTCTCTCCTGTGTATCCCCGGAACCATTGGTCCCATTGTTTTCTCCTCTGGATTGTTTATCCTGCCTATTTTATCTAAATAGATGGGCAGAGATAATAAAAAGCACAAAAATGAGACAAAGCAAAACAAAAGAAAACAAAAAAAATCAACAACAATAAAAAACCAACAACAGAAAAAAAAGAAGCCTATAAATAGTTCCAGGTCTGTTTTTGGTGACATTTAGGAATGTTTTCCAGTCTAGTCTGTTGGGGTGCCACACCCTGGTCCCAAAGTCTATTTTGGACATTCCTTGGGGATTTCATTGTTTTGTTCCCCTTGCTGCTCCATTGCACACCCTTAGTGTTTCAGCCCAGTGTGGTGGGGTCAGATTGGACACAGTTCTCACACTATGTCTCCAGTATTGTCCCCTGTAGCACTATGGGTCAGTGAGGGATATTGGGTCTTGTGGTGCGGCTGGCCCTATGGTACTGTCTACTCATTGGCCGCTCTGAATCAGAATATCACCCATAGGACTTGGTGGACCAGGACGTGATCCACTCTCTCTCCTTTCCTCTTCATTTGCTCCTGATCAGAAGTACCCATCTTCCTGAGCTGGAGCTTCAGTGCTGTCCTCTGAAGTTCATTCCTCTGGGGCGTGAGGGCACATAGTCTGATGACAAGGAGGGGGTAGGATGTCTGCTGGGACTTGATCAAGGGCAATGTAGCCAAGAGGAATTATCAAACCCTGAATGAAGACCCAACATGACAGTGGAACAAGAGGAAAGTAACAGGAAATAGAGTTAAGAAGTAGGGGGCAAAGGACATTTATAGGTCTCAATTCAGGAATGTTCATATGTAAATATATTTTATATAAAAATAGGGAAATAGATCTATGTACATATATTTATTTATTAAATATTAAAGTAGCAGAGAGACACTGGTCCTCAACTCACCTTCCATGACACAATAATAGCTGAAGACAAAAGTGTGCATAAGCAAATATGGTGAAGAAAGCTGATGGTGTCCAAATATCAAAAGATATAGCATCTGGGATATTAAAGGCTTGAAGATAAACAAGTGACCTTCTAGCAAAGAAGCAACAAAGCCCACATGGAAAAAGCACACCAGTCTGTGTGATCATGAGGTATTGATGGGGTCAGGTATCAGACATCAAAGACCCAGAATGAAAAAATTGTATCGATGTGAGTGAGAAAGGAGAGCAGAGTGGAGACCCTAAGCCCATCCAGAGACAATTGTACATCCCCTTACAGAAGGGTCAGAAGGAAGAGACAAGTCAGTCAGGGTGCAGTATAGCACTGACAAAACACTCAACTTTCCTCTAGTTCTTTAATGCTTCCCCTCCTGCTCCCCAATATCATGACCACAATTCTACATTACAAATACAGCTAGATAAGAGGATGTACACGGATACAGATAAGAGCTTGCAGCTCAGGGAATCTAGGACAGATAAACCCCTGAGGGCCAGTAATGAGAGTAATACTATCAGGAGTGGAAGGCGGAGGTGAAGGGAGAAAAGGGGACCAGATCACAAAGATCAGCATATAACTCTCTCCCAGGGGGATGAACAACAGAAAAGTGGGTGATGGGAGAGAGCGGCTGGTGTAAGACATGAAAAAATAATTTATAAATTATTAAGGGTTCATGAGGAAGGGAGAGAAATGAGGAGCTGATCTAAAGACTCAAGTAGAAAGAAAATGTTTTGGAGATGATGATGACAGAATATGTACAAATGTGCTTGACACATGGATGGATGGGCAGATTGTGATAAGAGCTTTTTATATATATAAACACCTACTTACAGTATTGTAGAGCACTTTGAAAAGTAATGTGTGCCTGACCCAAACCATGGTATTTTCAATCACCTCATCTGCATGTGAAAACTTGATAACTTGAGTAAGGAAAATCATGGGAGAATTGATGCCCTTGAATCATTTTGCTGGAAGAATATTCAAAGAACTGTGGATTGCCACAAATCATAAATCTCTTTTTGGAAGAATTACAATCATAATTTACCTAAGAAGCAGTATGGTGAGACTACATATCAGACACTTTGGACATGTTATTGGAAGGGGCCAGTTCATGGAAAAGGACACCATGCTTTGTTAAAAAAGAAGAAGAAGAAGAAGAAGAGGAAGAAAATCAACGAGACGTATTGACATAGTGGTTGTAACCATGGGGTTAAATATAGCAACAATTGTGAAGATGGCACAGAACGAGACAGTGTTTCATTCTGTTGTGCAGAGATAGAGTCACTATGAATTGGAAGAGACCTAGCAACTAACAATATAGTATCCACAGCTTTTCAAATGGACAGTGTTGGTCACAGAGGTAGAAGAAAATAACTCAAACTCTTTTTCAGGTAATGAGATCACAATTCAATGGCTTTCATGTTCTACCTATACTTCACCAATAATTACAAAGGCTTTCTAGAATGGTAAAATTATATGCTGAAGGAAGCAAAAAAGTCCTTAGCTTTTTTAAATATTCAAGGTATATTAAAACTCAAAAAAATTAGTAGAAAGATTTCAATAGTATCAATTTATTCAATCAATTTTGGTACGTTAGGGAAGATTGCTCTTAGCTTACAGCAGAAAATGGCAAGAACATGTTTCTGAATAGAAAGGTCACCAAAGTTGAATGGTGTGTTTCATACATTTCAGAGAAACAATATAGAACAGGGTGGTTAAAATTGTTCTCTAAGGCCAAACTATTGAGGTTTTAATTTCAGCATTGTCTCTCTCTAGCTTAGTCCCATTAGAGAGTTTATTCCTCTGCTTCAATTTTATCACATGTAACACAGGAAAGGTAATGGAAACTGCACCTGTTCAGAGATTGGAAAAAGTGACTGGTATATAGTAGACACTTGATAAACTCAAATTAGATGTAAATGGCCTGTACATTAACCTTTTTACATCTTTATTAGGTGCTTGCTTTCACTAAATCAGAAAAGACTTACTTTTTAAATTAAAAAAAAAAAGTTCTTTCTCAATCCAAAAAGACATCAACATGGGACTAACTGAATAGAAGGGTAAAATAACAAAACATTGGTGAAATAAATCAATAACTCAGTAGGAAACATTCCTGACGCTTGCCTAATTGCATTGCCCTTGATATTCTGTCTGTCAGACAAGCCAGTGACCTGAATTAAATCTACCAATTCATGGCCCAGCATCTGGATAAACCTTAAAGGTAACTGATCGACAAACCTGTGCCCACCGTTAGCTGCTAAAGTTAATATGTTCAGGAAAATATCCTCACTCGCAAACAAGCTCATGAGCCAAATGTGGTCCTGTTGCCTACACAGGACAATAACTGTGCAGTGGTTGAAGTAAACTTATCCTGTAACTCTTCTCATAACTCCAAATACAAAGACGTCAACATAATTTTCACACTAAAAAGAATTATTTGCTTGTCCTATAGGTTGCTTAAGAGTATTTTCTATAAGTGGCATCCATTAGCATTAAAAACAGCTTACATATTTTCAGTTTTTCTTTGCTTTAAATGAATGATGACTTTAATCATAGGAATGTGCAAAACAGTTTGATTTCTCCTAAATTAGTGTCTGCTAAATTGATTTATGATTTAAATCATTTGGTAGAAGTAAAACAGATCTGCTGTGGGGTCATTAATTCTTAATTAGAACTACACAAAATTATTAATTGAGGTAGACTTTTCTGCCAATGTACTTGTTAGAGTTTTGCTTCTTTTTCCCTCTCTAACTGTAGGAATGTGATAGTCATAACCTCCCAACAAAGGTAGTGATTTTTAAGTGCCTTTGAGCTTGAAGACAATGTTGTTGCACCCCAGTGTTTTCTTTCACAAAGCTCTACAGGAAATTTAGCAAGATTAAAAAAGACACAATGGAACTATACAAAAGTTATTGGCTATTTTTCTTCTTTTACGCATTCTATGCACAATAGTGACATCTTCTGGTGGACCGGAATATTGATGTTTGAACCAACGCCTGAAATCATGTCTACCTATTTTCGGTCATTAATTAAAATATGTCTGTTGCAAAGGTCTATATAAATGTTCTTTAATTAGTGACACTTCATATTTTAACCAAGCCGGTAAAAATCCAAATGTAAGCTTTTTAGGACAAAATATAAAACAAAAATCAGCTTTGGGAGTTTTGCTTCTTTAATTATTTAAGGCAGCGGTTAGATCAACATTGCAAAATCACCGGATTTTAAAAATTGACTTGACACAATTAATAGAGTATCTATTCAGAACTTTTAACTATATAAAAAGTTGAGTGGCAGTTAAAGAAAACTATCAAAATAGAAATGTTCAGCATGGTATGGTATCTTATGATTATTTCCAGTGTGAAAGAAGAGAAACATGAACTGTTTAGAAAAATAAACTAAGTTCTTAACACTGCTGATACATTTTTTTTCCTCCATTGTTTATTCATTAGGGTCCTCCCTGTGCGGGGCACTATTGTCACTCAAAGATTCTTTAGACTGCAATCCTAAAATCACTGTTCCAAGAATGAAGTTCTCACACCATCTTCTCCTCAGAGGCAACCAGAACAGAGGCGTTCTGGTTACAGTGATCGCAAAGTCATGGATTCTGACTCCCAATTTCTTCCATGGATGTGGGGGGTTAATCACCATCAAAGTACATAAATTCCCATAAGAGCTCCTTTCCTCAAACAGTAAGGATAGTTCTCACTTGAAAATATGAAAAGTATCATATAGAATTATCACAAATCAGTCAAATAATCTACACAAGATCATTTGAACATAAGGTGAGAACAAACCAAGTTTTATATTAAGAACCATGTATAGAAGTAAAAGGTCACCAAAAGAAAAGATTGAAAAGTGGAAATCCAAAGAAACAGAATTCCAAAGAAATATCAAAATGGATGTCAGAAGACTCTGACATTTGCTAGCAAACGTATAGTGCCCACTATTTAAAATCTTCTGTTAAGTTTTTTCTTAGCTCATTATGTTGTCTTCAAAAGAAGAACCAATAAAATCTGAGGCTTCTGAAGGGACCTACTGGACCAAAAAATTCAAGACAGAAAGATTATCTCAGAAGTTCATGGTGATTGATGTCAGAGATTCCAGAAACTTAATGTTGGTAGATTTTTCTCAAAGGACATAAGATCTTGAGAATTGATAAGGAAGAAGTTTGAAGAATATTTTGAAGTGAATTGGTTAGAAAAATGACAGAAAAGTTGTGCCAAATAACTCTAATACATCATTCTGAAGGAAAGAAAGCTCCATGGGCTGAGCCCCAGTGGCATAGTGGTTGAGTGCGGGACTGCAGCCCACGGGCTTGATGGTACAAATCCAGCTGTGGCTCTCCAGGATCAAAGGCTGGGTAACTTCCACAACCACCAGAGGGCAGTGATGCCCAATTTAAAAAAAAAAAGACAGCTCCACAGATAAGAAACTCAATAATGAAACTGAAGAGCTGAACAGCTCGGTCAAACAACTCAACCTCCTAACAGTTCTACAACCAACCGGCAG
>PVJH01005629.1:0-87704 GCA_004026705.1 Nesogale talazaci
TGCATACAACTGATGTTGTTAGGGATTGTGATGGGAGTTGTATGGGCCCCCCAGTAAAATGATTCATTAAAAAAGGGGGGGAGGGGAAAGGGGAGTTTTTTTTTTAAAAGAGGAGCTTGTACCAAGGGCTCAAGTGGAAAATGTCAGGAAATGTATGTGGGAACATGTGTGCAAATGTGCTTGATACAAATGATGTACTGAATGTTGTAGTAGCTGTAAGAGCCCCCAATAAAATTTTTAAAAATAAATAAATAAAATAATAATGTGTTAGATGTTGACCAATTGCATCTGAATTAATCTACTTTTCTTTTTCGTTCTTTTTTTATTTTTGCTTCTTTTATTTTCACATAATATAGGGAAGTTATGCAGTGGACTTCAATTGAAAAGGTCCCTCATGATGGCATACATGCCCAAAATAAGTGAAATGAAATTTCACCATCCTTTCTTCTGAGAAGATTCCTGGCTGTGTGTCTAAGATAGATGAGTTTCACTGACAGTCTGTGGTATGTTTAAAATTCTTTGTCCATCATTCAAAGGAATAGCATTTTCTTTGGTCTACCTTAATTCATTGTTCAGTTTTTATATACTTATGAGATGAAGATAACATGGCTTGGAGCAGGTGCATCTTAGTCTTCAAAGTGACATCTTTGCCTTTAAAAAAATACTTTTATTTGGGTTCTTATATCTCTTATCACAATCCATACATTCATCCATTGTGTCAACCACATTTGTACATATATGGCCATCATCATTTTCAAAGCATTTTCTTTCTGCTTGAACCCTTGAGATCAGATCCTCATTTCCCCTCCTTCCTCTTCAACCCACCCTCCATCAAGAACCCTTGATAAGTTATAGATGATAATTTTCATATTTTACATCATCCTCTCTCCCTCTTCACCCACTTTTCCATAGTTAATGCCCCTGGGAGGGGGTATAAATTGATCCTTGTGATCAATTTCCCCTTTCTTCCCCCACCTTCCCCTAGTCTTCCTGATATCTCTCTCTATTCCATTGTTGGCCCTGAGAAGTTTATCTACCCTTGGTTCCCTATGTTTGGGCTTTATCTGTTGCAGTGTGCATGTTCTAATTAATCTAATTTATAGGGTGGAATCAAAGTCATGATAATTGGGGGAAGGTAGCATTAAAGAGCTAGAGGAAAGTAGTGTGTTTCATTGGTGTTATACTGCACCCTGACTGGCTCATGTGTTCCTTGTGACTTTTCTGTGAGGGTACAACTGTCTACAGATGGCCTCAGGGTCCCCACTCCATATTCTCATTAGGTATGATTTTGTTCTAGGTGAATTAATCTACTTTTCAGTGCATTCTGCACAGCTAGTCATATCATTGGTCTATGATTAAAGAGGACTCACCAGAAGTTTAATGCACTTGTATTTTCCCTTCACTTAAAAAAACAAAAAACTGAAACATCTTTAAAATGGATCAAAAAGAAATTCAATGATAAGAGTTTAGGTTTTAACCTAACTTCATCTGTCATAATCAACCTCTGTCTGATAAAAGCCAATCACATCCCTCAACTATGTTTATGGGATTTACCCATATGTGGACCCTACAAATGGACCCTGGGTTTGCATCATCATCCACAGCTTTCTGAAAGCTACTTGGTCACAATTTAAGCTCCGATACCAGTCCTTTCTTCAGATTTGGTTTTTATTATTTATAGTACTGGGATCATGCAGACTGGTGTACTTCTTCCACGTGGACTTAATCAGCACCACATTTATATGGCTGCTTATTTGAAGGTAAACCTCTAAGACCCCAGAATCTATCCCTTCTGATAGTTGGACACCATCGAGATTCTTCATGCTACTTTACTACTTTAAGCACCCGTATCTTCAGTCATCAGGAGAGTGTCTTTCAATGGTCTCATTCAGAGACCATTCAATACCCATTGCCATGATGTTTGTGGGCAAAGATTTATTTGTGAAATTGTGTTAATCACATCTTGGAGTGGGGAAAGGGCTAAGACACAGATGAGGCATTCCAGCTTTCTTGTCCAATTCAGGTGCCTTTCTTTCCTTCACACCCATGAATGACTGCTCCACTGTCCGATTTTGGTCATCAGTGCAGGCTCTATCTAGTGACCCATGTTATTGTGCTGTGAATTTGTTTAGGCCCATAAAACTTACTTTCAGTTAAATTTTGCCTGTGTTCCACATTTGTATTAGCTGTTGATCACCACAGCAGATTGTTAAACTCAAACTGCTATGGATGTTTTGACATCTGTCTCTCAATAAGTCTCGTAGAGAGTCCTATCTCTGCCATACTCAGTTTTTTAATGTTGTTCCAATGCCAGTTTCCTCCAAGCTATTTGGATCCATGTTACTTGAAAGTTAAATTAGGGTATTCTTCTCCTTTCTAACAATGGGTAGTACTATTTAAGGGTAGTACCCTTCCCTTCTAGTCTACCTTTTCTATTTGACTGACACAGTGGTTTCTTTCACATTTTCCTTTAGATTTTACTCTAAGAGATGATTCAAGATGAAATTAAGGAGGTTTAACCAGACACCATGGAGGTGACTCTAACTCATAGCTACCACATATGTGCCATGGTAAAAAACCTTAAACCAAAACACAGCTGCTGTGATCTTCTCGTGTGTGTGGGTTACGAGTTGAGCTGCAATCAGCATGGTGGCCGTCAGTTCTAAACCACCAGCAGCTCGGCAGGAGAAAGACTGGGCTTTCTACTCCCGTCAACAGTCACAGTCTCAGAAACCCACTAGGGATCACTGTGAGGCAGGATTGACTTGATAGCAGTGATTTTGAGAGCTCGGTATATTACTGTTACCCACTCATTTATGATCTATGTCTTCCGCCTATCCCCTCTGACTCACTGCTTGGTACTCTGTGACCCACCTTTCTGTTATCCAAATCTTCTATCTTGCACATCCTGGACATCAGAATTCCATTACTAGGTGTTCCTGCAAAGAATGGCCCCACGTTCTTTCCCGTCTAAACCAGGCCTAAGAGCATGCTCCCTTCTGTATGTTAGTGTCCTTCGATTAGCCGCCGGTCCAAGAATCACAAGATAGGAACTCAGGAAGAAGTCACCATCACAGAAATCTAGGAGGATAAAAGGTCCAGGTTCCCCCGATTCAGAGTGTCATCAAGATTTTTGGCCACAAGACACAGAGCCGCCTCTTAGCTGCACAGGATGCAAAGCTGTTCCTTGTTTACCTTGTAAGCAGCACCTGCTTTATTTCCCTTGGCTAATAGATTAGAACAAGGACCCTTAGGTTCTGTCAGAAGGAGAGACTTGCGCTCCACAGGGTCTTCAGTTGCTGAAGAGGATGGACAAGCTTTTCCCGTGGACTGAACCGCCGATGTTTCGGTGAGCAGTCACGTGCATCAAACTTTGGCACTACCCAAACGTTTCCAAAGAACACTAGATCTGTTGAAAGTCAACGGTGTTCAGGCAAGTTTTGTTCTTCTCTACAATTCCAAACTAGATCATGTGCCTAGAAAGTGTCCTCCTATTAGGTCACACAAGTATCCCAGGTGTGGTAAAAATTATTTTCTTGTCTTTTACCATGTTTTGTCCTTCTTGTAGCAACCCTAGAGTCATTTTTTCCAAAATGTTCTTGGGCATCTGATCTTGGGACGTGGACAAGTCTTACATCCCTGATATTCATAATTGTTACCTCTTAAAGCTCAATTCAAGTGATTGTGGTAGTCTGTGCTCATCTTCCTGGTCTCTTCTTCATAGGAGCAACTTGATATAATGTTTCCAGTTTTCCTGGGGAACGTCTCAAAGTAGCCTTTACTTTAGAGAAAATTCCAAAAAGGGGTTTGTTGGAAACTGGATCCTTCTAGAAGATTCATCTGGAGACTCCTCTTGTCTTGGCTTTCTTCCTCGGTGAGATATTTCTTTCATTCCTAAGATCATCTCTCATTTGCATCTATCTAAACTAGCCTCGAAATGTTTGCCGCTCATCTAAATCATCTTCTATCACTTCACCTCTGACTATTGTAATTCTGTGTGTGTAAGAGTAGAAGGATGCCAGGCAGGGTTTTCCAAGGTTCCTTTTAGGAAGTCAGATTCCCAGGTTTTTCTTTCAAAGCACCTCTGTGTGTTTTCCGTTAGCAGCTAAGTGTGTTCACCATCGCATCATCCAGAGGCCCCCTCACCAATCCACAATGCTCTCTATTCCTTCCATTTAACCTGTCTTCCTAAAGAATTCTTAGCTTTCCATTAGTCCTCTTTAGGTAGTTAAACTTGGGATTGCCTTTAAAATCACCTCCAATACCACCTTTATTTTCTAAGAAAAGCTGTTCCCCACCCTCCCCCCCCCAAAAAAAAACAACATGATCTGTTTCATCTTTTGATCTTCTGGCCTCTGGATTTGTAAAGGCCAAGATTAAATTTACCATCCCAAAGACAATGAGTGTGTCAGTGGGGAGAATGACAAACTTGTCTCTTCTTCAGGCCTATAATCTTAAAGCAGCTGTTTCTTAACCTCAGTACTATCAGCTATTGGAACCAGGAAAAAAATTGTTGTGGATACTGTCCTGAGTAGGATAAGATGTTTATCAGCATTCCTGCCCTCTACTTACTCGATGCCAGTAGTATCTGTTACTGGTGACAACCAAAACTTCTCTGGACATTGTCAAATAGCCTCTGGGGGACAAAATCTCCCCCATTTGCAACAAATGCTTAAGCTCTGCCCACCTACACTCAGCTAAAGCTGATACTTGAGCCAAGATACCAGTTGAGGTCGAAAAAAACAAAACCAAAACCATCCAAACAAATGTAGAGTTTTCCTAGTGACAATGTTCAGAGCATTGGGAAAGAAGGAGAAACAGGAAGCACAAGAAAAACGTGAAATGGTGGTTTATTGAACAGATTGCAATGAAATAAAATGTATATGAATTGTTGACTGTAGAACTGATGAATTTGTTGACTGTAGAACTGCTCTGTATACTGTCGCCTAACTTACAACAAAATGTTTTGTAAGAACTGTAGAGGAAACCATTCTTCATACATACAGGAGCACCAAGTTTTTTTTTTTCAATTGTTTTATTGGGGGCTCTTACAACTCTTATAACATTCAATACATCATTTGTATCAAGCATACTTGTACACATATTACCATATTCATTTCCAAATATTTTCCACTTGAGCCCTTGGTATATGCTCCTCCTTCTCCCTCCCTCCTTTTTTTTTTTTTAATGAATCATTTTATTGGGGGCCCATACAACTCCCATCACAATCCATACAAAAATCAATTGTATACATGCCACATTTACACACTTGTCGCCATCATCACTCTCAAAACATCCTCCCTCCATCCAGGCCCCAGTATCAGCTCCCTATACTTCCCTTCCTCACCCCTCCTGCTTGAACCCTTAGTAATTTACAAATTGTTATTATTTTCATACTGTCCACTGTCCAATGTGTCCCCAAACTCACTTCCCTGTTGTCCGTGTCCCAGAGAGGAGGCTATGTGTAGATCCCTGAAGTTGGTTTTCCTTTTCTATTCCACCATCCCTCCACCTTCTTGGTATTACCACTCCTATTACTAGTGTTGAGGGATCATCTATCCTAAATTTCCCATGTTTCCAACTTCTCCGTACATCTCCTGATCTAGCTGGATTTATGTGGTAGAATTGGGGTCATGATAGTGGCTGGGAGGCAGCATTTGGGAACTAGAGGAAGGTTGCATATTTCATTGCTGCTACCCTTTATCTTAACTGGCTCATCTCCTGCTTGTAACCCCTCTGCAAGAGGATGCCACTTCACCTATTGATGGGCTTTGGGTCCCCAATCTGTACTCCCCCTTATTAATAATGATATAATTTTAGCTCTTTGATGCCTGACACGGGATCCCTTCACCACCTCATGATCACACACGCTGGTGTGGATCTTTCGTGTGAGCTTTGTTGCTTCTGAGCTGAAGGGCCGCTTGTTTACTCAAGCCTTTAAGACTCCAGACACTATATCTTTTGGTAGCCAGGCACGATCAGCTTTCTTCACCACATTAGCTTATTCACACATTTGTCCTCAGCGATCATATCAGGAAAGTGAGCATGCAATATTATGCTTTTTAATTCTTGAAGCCTGATATCTCATCCCTTTGGCACTCGTGATCCCACAAGCTGGTGTGCTGCTTCCATGTGGGCTTTGTTGCTTCTCAGAGAGATGGCTGCTTGTTTACTTTCAAGGTTTTAGGACCCCAGATGCTACCTCTTCTGATAGCCAGGCACTATCAGCTTTCTTCACTACCTTTGCTTATGCACACATTTGTCTTCAGTGATGGTGTCAGAAAGGTGAGCATGTTGGAATGCCAATTTAATAGAACAAAGTGTTCTTGCACCGAGGAAGTACTTGAGTGGAGGTCCAGTGCCCATTTGTTGTCCTACTACTACCCATATAAGTATGCACGTTAATCTATTTCCCCATCATCACATAGATATATGCACCTATGTACATACCTGTATTTGAATCTCTATAAATGCCCATTATCCCCCAGTTCCTTCCTCTATTTCCATTTGCTTCCCTCTTGTCCCACTATCATGCTCAATCTCCATTTGGGTTTCAGTATTTTCTCTCTGTTACATTAGTATTAATCAATCCCTATCGGCCTTCTCTCACCCACCTTTTCACTGATTTTGTATCAATTGTTATTCCCCTTTTCCTGAGCTGGTCGACATCCCCACCTTTCTCCCTCCTCCCCCTCTCCCATATCCCCTACTCTGGAACCATCAGTCCTGTCATTTTTGCCTCCAGACTCTTTGTCAAAAGAGTCCATGCTGTTGAGTACCAAGTTTTTTGAGAAAAATCCTACAGCCAATTTTAAAAGCAAGACATTTAAGCAGAATAAATGACCTTAGGAGAAATAGATATCTATCATTCAGAGATCTCTATCATTCCAAAAGAAAATTAATATCAACAGAGAATTGGAAACAAACTGAATCAGTAGAGATCTTTAATGAAGAAGTAGCAGAGAATACAAAAGAGTTTATGTAAATTAAAACATGGTTCACCCCCAAACAAACTTATAGAAAGTTACTGCAAGTTCCAAACAATGAGCTAAAATGTGTTGCCTAAAACTAGTATGAACAAAAATATCAGAAATAGAATATTTTTAATTAAGAAACATTAGGAATAAAACCAGGAGTTCAATCGATAACAGCTGTCTAATTGGAATTTAGAAATAGAAGGGTGGGGTGGGAGCGAATATAGGACATAGCAAGGAGTGGGAGAGAGAGAAAGAAGACAAGGAGGAAGAGGAGTTCGAATAGTTAAAGAAAAAATGTTGAGATTTAAATGAAAACAAACCGCACTCATACATCTTAGGACAAGAAAAAATGAAGATCTTAAAGTCTTCAGCAACAGAGACAGGTTCCAGTGTTTTCTTATATTGAACAGGAATTAGCATAGTAGTGTCCAATAAAGAATGTTTGAAGAAACCCTGGTGACATAATGGGTTATGTGCTGGCCTGCAAACCACAAAGTCAGTGGTTCAAGACCACCAGCTGCTCCATGGAAGAAAGATGAGACATTCTAGGCATGTCAAAAACTAGTCTCAGAAACCAAATGGGTCAGCTCTGCTCTGTTCTTATACAGCTGGGATAGATCAGAATTGACTCAATAAGAACAGTGAGTTTTGTTTTGTTTGTTTGTTCATGGAAATAAAACAGCGCTTCTAGGATGGCTATAGGATATACGTTTGGAACTTTAGTATCTATACCGAGCAAAACAACTGGCTTTTGTTTCCAGACATCCTCTCTGAAAAGTATTATTAAGGATGTTGACATGTGAAGGGTGGGATGAAAATAGGATATAAGAAAGAATAATGAGATCCCAAAACGAATGAAACTCAACCAGAATCAAAATTAAATATTTCAGGATAAAAATTGCTAATCCATCCAAACTATAAGTGAAATCTAAAGTCTCTAAAAGAATTACTTTTTAAAAAATGACTTTAGGAAGGTAGATTTCATCCAACCTTGGTTAAGACGTTGGGAGATCGACGTGACATGGAATTCTAGTAAAAAGACTATTTTTTTTAAGTCACTAGTCACAACAACTGTGTGTGTGCTGTTATTGTTAAGTGCCATTCAGTTGGTTTAAACAAAACCAAATACTGCCTGTTTCCGTGCCATCCTCAATTTTGTTAGTTTTGAACCCATTATTGCAACTAGTGTCAGTTCACCTTGTCAAGGGTTTTCCTCTTTTTCATGGACCCTTGACAGTACCAGGCATGATGTTCTTCTCAGTGCACTTAAAGTATATGAGAAAAAAATGTCGTCTTGGCAACCTCCCATCGAAGAAGCGTTCTGGTTGTACATAACCCAAGACAAATTTTTTTTTCTAGGAGGCCATGGTACTTTTACATTTCTTTGCCAAATCTAAAACAGAGGCATCGATTCTTCTTTCTGGTCAATTCTTTCTGATTAACTGTCCAGCTTTCGTGCACAGATGAGGGCATCGGACGTACCGTGGCTTCGATCAGGTGCACCTTAATCCTAAAGGTGCTATCTTTGCTCTTGGACATTTTGACCAGATATTGTGCAGCAAACTTGCTTAAGGCAATTGTTTGATCTCTTGACTGTTGCTTCCAAGAACAGTGAGTGCGGGCCCCACAAAAAGGAATCTTTGGCAACATCAATCTTTTTTCCATTTATTATAATGTTGTCCATTGGTCCTGTTATGAGACATTTATTTTTCTTTACATTGGGTTGCCATCCATACTGATGGCTACAGTATTTGATTCTCATCAGCATATGCTCCAAGATGTTCTCATTTTAGCAGGCAAAGTTGTATCATCTGAATATCAAAGAATGCTAATAAGCTTCCTTCCAAAATTGATGCCTCATTCTTCTTCACATAGTTCGGCTTCTTGAATTATTTCCTCTGCATGACGACTTATAATCCACACAGTTGATTGCCCTTGAATAATTAGCACCCCTCAAGTGAACATCTTTCTGGTATTCTATGCTTTCAGACAAGATCCATCTCATGCCAGCAATTTTTCCTTATGTCACACCCTTTGCTAAATCCGGCTTGGATTTCCCACAGGTCCCTAAATTATCTCCAACAAAATTTTATGTGAATGTGATATTAATGACATTGCTTGAGGCTTGAAATTTTTCTTCATTTCTTTCAGCTTGAGATATTTGAGATATTCAGCTTGAGATATTCAGCTGAATGTATTTTTCTTTTTTGAGTTTTTAACTCCATGTTTTTGACCATGTCATTTGAATACTTTATCTTCCCAAAATTTTCTTTGAAATTTCCTGTTCATCTCCTGTTTTTCACTGTTTCTTTCACTTGCTTTAACTCCTCTACATTCAAGAGAAAGTATCAGAGCCTTTTCTGACCCTCCACTTTGATCTTTTTTTCCCCTTCCTTATTATGTTAGTCTAGTAGACTAGAGAAACAAATCCATAGAAACTCATGTGAATAAGAAAGAGGTTTATATACATTGAAAAAACATCCTAAACCAGTCCAGTCCAAGGCCATAAGTCTGATATTAGCCCTTCTGTCTGATACCAATCTATAAAGTCCTCTTCAGACACACGAAGTACATGCAATGACACCAGGACAGTCACAGGCCAGTGGGTGCAGAGTCTTTTGCATCCTGTGGCAATAGAAGCATCAAAGTAGTGGCAGGGGTCTTCCTATGGCTCCTCTAGTTCTCAGGGCTCAGGATGTATCAGCATGCATCTTGTCAGTTGCAATGTCTCCCAGGGAGTGCGTCATGAGTCTCCCACTTCCAAAGGGGAAATACCGCCAAATTTCCAAGAATTTTCAGAGGAGAAGGTCATGCCCACACAGAGATTTCATTGGCTATCTCCAGATTAACAGGCTAGACTTCACCCCTAGACTCTTAATCCTTAAATTGACACCAGATTAGGTGACTGCCACACTTATTATTTTACTGGTCTTTTACTTTCTTATAGAGGATGTCCTTAATTTCATCCCACAACTAGCTTAGACTTCATTAAAATCAGTTCTTGCACTGATCTCTACATTTATGCGAGATATGCACAAAATTCCATTTTGGCGTTTGTGGACTCGTTTTCATTTTCTTCAGTTTGAACTGAAACCGGTATATGAGCAATTAGAGACCAAAATTAAAGACTGCTCACAGCTTGAGCAGTAGGCAGCATCATGGCAAGTGGAGAAAATATGGAAGTTGTCTACGATTTTGTCTTGCTTATTTCCCCAATGCATGGTCATGAAAGCTTCAATAGAAAGATCAAATGATACATTGCATTGAATAAATCTGCTGCACATGACCTCTTCAAAATATTGCAAAGAAAGAATGTTACTTTGAGGACTAAAGGATGCCTGATCCAAGACATGTTATTTTCCATAGCCTCCTATTTGTGTGAAAGTTGAACACAGAGTAAGGAAAATCTAAGAAGAATTGCTGAACTTGACTTATGGTGTCGGTGAAGAACATTGAAAGAACCACGGACTGCAAGTGGAACAAAGATACCTATATTGTCTTGGAAGAAATATAGCTACAATGCTCCTTAGAGGTAAAATGCCAACACCTCATCTTACATACTTTGGCCATGCTGTCAAGAGAAATCAGTCCCTAGAGAAGGACATCAGGCTTGGTAAAATAGAGGGGCAGTGGGAAAGAGGTAGGCCATCAATATGATGGAATGACACTGTGGTTGCATAACGGACTCAAACTTAAGAAAAAATATGAGCAAAGAGAAGACCTGACAGAGTTTCCTTCTGTTGTATTTAGGGTCACTATGAGTCAACAATAACTCGACAATATCTACCACCACCACCACCATGAGCAATTCATGGTCTGTTCCGTACTCAACCCCTGTCTTTTTTTTTTGTCTAATAATATAGAGTTTCTCTGTCATCTCTTTCCACAGACATACATAGTCAATTTGAGTATTACTGAATGTTTGTAGCTATTTCTTCTTATCTTGAGTCATACTCCCTCTTTAAATGAAAATCTCCCAAACTTGACTTCATCCATGTTACTAAGGTGAACAGTAACCTTGTGGAGGCAGCTCTTCCTCTGTCGTTTTCTGAGTGTCTTCCAACCTGAAGGGACTCATCTCCCAGCACTTTCACTGACAGTGCTCTACTATTGAGGGGGAGGTTTTCGGTGGCCCATCCCTCAGAAATGGACAACCTATTTCTTCTTAGTCTGGAATTCAGACTAAGTCGTCTGTTCTTAGTCTCAAAGTTCAACAGAAACCTGTTTACTGTGGATAACCCTGCTGGTAATTGAAATAACAGTGACATAGCTCCCAGCATCCCAACAACACACAAACCCACAGAGCACACACGTAAAAAGACAAAGGAATGGTAGGTGTTTGTGTGTGTTCCTTAGAAAAAGATGGACTTAGGAGCCACTTATACTTCAGTTGGTGGGTAAATGTGTAGGCGCAACCTCGCATCTGACAGGGATTCTCAAAACTTATTATGGAGAACCATATTATGGTTCTCCAAAGGGAAAATAATCCTTGTGCTGTATTCCTGGTTAGACACTTTTGAATTCATTTCTACCCAACCCTTGTGAGTCACGCCATACTATGATGACTTTAGATTATGTCTTTTGGGAGAACATGACATGCCCCATAGCTCACACTGGAAGGACTTGCTGTGAAAACCACACTAAGGGAACTGGGCTTTACTCCAAACTTATCTGTAGTCCTTGGACTTAAAACCTAATACACTGGTGCAAGAAGAAATGATGGAATGACAGCCACCCGAAGACTGTGGAAATAGCGGTTCTTAGACCTTGGTTAGGATCACTGGCTTAGCAGGTATCCAATGAAAGATAACCCAAACCACCATGTATTTCCTATTTTAATACCCTCCTTGCTTTAATAACATGTATTAATCTGATAGGCAAGGATCTTCCTTGGTAAATGAATGTTAATGGAAAATTTCCCCTAATACCAACCCCTAATGACCAATGTAAATCCAGTTCAATAATTTAAGAATTTAATCCTTTTACAAATAAACAACTTATAGATTATGATTCAGAAAAGGGCTATATTTGCATAACTCCATTTTTCAGCAGTATACTACAGTGTATGACATTGGGTAAAATAATTCACTATCAATTGGAATTGCCTTTTGCCCAGAGGAGATGATTGGTAATGTTCTTTATCATGAGATAATAATGAGACCGCAAGAGGGAAGCAGTCATACATAATCCATGGGCAAGTGAATGAACTCTGGACTGCCACATAGCTCCAGTTCCAATCCAAGAATATGTAGTTCTTATGAGTTGATCCTGTTCAATCCTCACCTTCAAGAAGGGATCACTGAAGATATGGGCACTACAGCAAAGTGCAGTGAAGAAAACAGATAGTGCTCAGTTATCCAAAATAATGGCATGAGGGGTTTCAAAACATGCAGCTATCTAACTGAAGCATCAACTAAGTCTACATGGAAGAAGCACACTAACCTGTGTGATCCAAAGATGAAAAAAATCCAAATACGAAGGTGGGAAAGGTACCAGAGCTTAAATTATGAGCATGAAATTTGTAGGAGGCTATGAATTATTTTATCCAATGGCACAAGCTGTAATATACTGCTGATAAAATGCAGTTGTGTAAGTATAGCCCAGTTCTGAATCATAATGGTGGGAGCCAAAACTCCATCTTGGAGGACCTACAGAAATTAAGCCTCTGGTAGGTCTCTTCCGACCACAGTCCAAGGACACCAATAGCTCTGGCTATCAGACAGAGTTCACTGCAAACTTGGTTGTGGCTATCGGAACTACAGCATACAATGATACCTGATAATTTGATATCCCTCTCAACATAAAAAATGAAAATATTTCTTGCTTGTTTCTCTATAGTAGTTTTCCCCGTGACTTATTTTAATAATCCTGGTAGTATTTTCTTTCTTCCTTAAAATTTTTTATATTATTTAAACATAATGATATTTTTGTTCTTTCCATCTTTTTGGCACGTATGCCAATTTATGAAGCTCAGGAGAGGCAAATGTATACAGAAATAAACTAAGGTAATAGCTTATTGGTGATGGTGGGGAGGTTGAGGGAAATTGAGAAGCAGATGATGAAAATAGAAGGGGTGACTGCACTAGAACCAATTGTGGTGGTGTGTACACAACTGTTCTTAATGCAGCTCGACTATGGACATGCATGATATGTAAATTCCATCTCAATAAAACTATTGAGATTTTTTGTCAGATTTACAGTCAATCAATAAAAGAGCTAACTCAGAGAAACAATAACATAGAAATATGTCAGATGGATATTGGTGCCAGTGTTCGAACTGGATTGCTCTGCAAATTTACAAATAGCCTATGAAATGAGAATATCTTGAGTTTTAAAATAAGTTCAATCATTCATTATATTACATGACATGAAGCACTAACGAAAAAAGAAGGGGGGCAGGAATCAGACGAAATCCGGGGGTACATAAGGTAACCAACTAAAAAGGAGGGGGATTAGGAAAAAAAGATAGAAATGTGTAGTGGGGGAGCAGGGCACTAACCCGCTCAAGAGGAGGGTATTGTTTATATCTCCACAGGGCAAGAGCGACTAGACTTCAACCTGGTACTCAAGGATGTGAATGCACCAAGTCATCATGCAGCAGGGAGCCAGTGAAGCAGTCTGAGGGCCCAATACTAATTTCCACTACATGGACAGCCCTCCCTCCCTTCCCTCAGGAGAATTTACTTTAGAGGACAGCACTGAGGCTGGAGCTCAGGGAGAGGGGCGTGTCTGATTGCAGCAAACAGGAGTAAATGAAGGGGGGTGGAGGGGAGTGGAGCACATCCTGGCCCACCACGCCTTAAGGATGATATCCCCTCTGAAGCCGTCAATGCACAGAAAGGACCATATGGCTGGCCCACTATAGAGACATGACATCCCTTGTTGGCCCATGGCCCTACAGGGGACAACATTGGAGAGACACTGTTAAGATTGTGCCCACCACACCAAAGCAAATGCTCTGCATTTGGCAGAGCAGCAGGTAACACAGAGCAGGGAAGTCCCAAGGGAGTGCCAAGGATAAACTTTGAGGCCAGGACATGGCACCTCATTGTACTCAACTAGAGGGTTCAATAAACAGACCTTGAACTATTTTCAGATTTTTCTTTACTTCTTTCGTTGTTGTTCTTGTCATTGTTTTGTTTTCTTTTGTTGCTTTATTTTGCTATGTCTTGTTTTTTTGTGTGTGTGCATATTATTATCGCTGCAGGTCTATCTAGATAAAATAGGCTGGATCAATAGTCTGGGCAAGAAAAACATTGGAGCTGATTGTTCCGGGAGACATGGGAGAAAGAGAGGCAGGGGGAAGGAGGTGGTGTTGACCAACTCAGGGACAAGGGAACAGCAAGCGATCCAAAATCAGTGGCAGGGAGGGTGTAAGAGGCCTTGTGGGGATTGATCAAGGGCAATGTAACCAAGAGAAAATACTGAAACCCAAATGAAGGCTGAGCATGATAGTAGGACAAATGGATGTAAAAGGAAATAATGGAAAGAAATAGGAGGCAAAGGACATTTGTAGAGGTCTAAATACAGGCATGTATATACGTAAATATAATTATATACGATGACAGTGAAATAGATCTGTGTGTATAAATTTATAGGTTTAGTATTAAGGTAACAGATGGACATTGGTCCTTCACTCAAGTACTCCCTCAATGCAAGAATGTTTTATTATATTAAATTGACATTCTATGATGCTCACCTTCCGGACACAATTGCTGAAAACAAATGTGTGCATAAATAAATGTGGTGAAGAAAGGTGAGGATGCCCAGCTATGAAAAGATATAGTGTCTGGGGTCTTACAGGAGTGAAGGTAAACAAGCAGCTATCTAGCTCAGAAGCAACAAAGTCCACATGGAAGAAGCACACCAGCCTGTGTGACCACAAGATTCTGAAGGGATCAGGTACCAGTCATCAAAGAACAAAAAATCATATCATTGTGAATGACAGGGAGTACATATTGGGGACCCCAAACCCACCTGTAGATAATTGGACATCCCCTTACAGAAGAGTCTCACGGAGGAGACAAGCCAGTCAGGGTGCAGTGTAGCAACAATGAAATATAAACCTCCCTCAAGCTTTTAAATGCTTCCTCCCCACCCCACTCCACCCCCACTATCATGATCCCAATTCTACCTTACAAATCGCTCTAGGCTAGAGGATGCACACTGGTACAGATAGGATTCAGAAACACAGGGTATCCAGGACAGATGATCCCTTCAGGACCAGTGGTAAGAGTGGTGATACTGGGAGAAGGGGGGTAGGGGGAAGGTGGTTAGAAAGGGGAAATTGGTTACAAGGATCTACATATAACCTCCTCCATGGGTGACAGACGACAACAGAAACGTGGAAGAAGGGAAAGGAGTGGGAAAATGAGGAGCTAATACCAAGGGACTAAGTAGAAAGCAAATGTTTTAAGAATAATGAGGGCAACAAATATACAAACGTGCCTAAATACAGCCGATGGATTTATGAATAGTGATAAGATTTGTATGAACTCCCAATAAAACGACTTTTAAGTGAAAAAAACAAATAAAACACTAAGTACAAGAAGCCAGACCTAAGAGATTACATAGTGTTGGATTTCATTATATGACAGGGGATGATGTAAAATATGAAAATAAAAATAATGTATCAATTATAAAGGATTCATGAGGGTAGAAAGGTGGAGGAAGGAGGGGATAATAGAGGAGCTGATACCAAGGCCCCAAGTAGGAAGAAAATATTTTGCAAATGATGATGGCAACATATGTACAAAAGGGCTTCATGCAATTGATGTATGCATTGTTATAAGAGCTGTAACAGGCCCCCCAAAAATGATTTATTAAAATAAATCAACAAATGATAGATTGATAAGAAAATGCCAGATCACTTCCTGGCCTTAGTGCAGTATCTGTTCTTATCAGCTTACTGAAAGTGCCACAAAAGACAAATTCCTAGGTGCAGTGACCTAGAGATAAAGAGGAGGAATGGGGAATAACTGCTGATATTCAACAGAGTTTTTCTTTAGGGTGATGAAATTAACTAAAAATTTGATTGCATACAACTTGTTATTGTACTAAACTACATCGAATTATATACTGTAAATGGATGGATTTTATGGGATATGAATGTATATCTCAATTAGGCAAAGTTATTTTCGGGGGGGGGGGAAGTAAAAGGATTATTTCATACATTCACGGAATTATTTTCTCCCAAAGAGTTGATAGAACTAAACATATAGTTAAGACTAAACACAATGAAGTAGCAGATGGCATATCATGTGCAATTCAGAAAATTAACACTACTTGGTAGATATCCATAATATTGGGAAGTGTAACCTTCCAAGGAGAATATTGCAATCCCCCACAAAAGTTTTTCTCCATGTTTGTTTTATGAACCAACATATTGGCAGTAAACACCATTAAACAGAAATAAAATCATTCTTAGATTCCTAGTCCCAATTTTCTTCCTAGTGAAATTTTAAAAGGCTAAATGAAAATCGCTTCACAGAAGAGTCGCAAGAAAAGGATGAGTCATGCGGAGTGGGCCAACAGAGTGGACATTCCTCTATTTCTTTAATGCTCCCTCCCCTCTAGTAAAAGGACCCCAGTTCTCCTGTACAAATCCGGCTAGACCAGAGCATGTACTGGTACAGATGAGAGCTCTGGACACATGGAATCCAACACAGATAACTTTCTCAGGAACAACAGTGGAAGTAGTGATAGCATAAGGGTAGAGGGAAGGTCGGAGGAGAAGAGGGAGAAATGGGGGACTGATCACAGTGGTCAATTAATAACCACCACCACCCCACAAGGGGTGCAAAGAGAACCATGGGTGAAGGGAGTGAGCAGACAGTGCAACATATGAAACTAAAAGTAATTTATTGAGGGGTCACAAAGGTAAGAGGATAGGAGAAAAGAGGGGCTGAAACCAAAGGCTCAAGTAGACAGAAAATATTTTGAAAATGATGATTGCAACATATGTACCAATGTTCTTGATACAATTGATGTATGGATTGTCTTAAGCCCCCAATAAAATGACTTTTTAAAAAAAATAAGGTTAAATGAAAATAATTAAAAAGAGAAAATATGCCTATCTTTTTTTATGGTCCTTAAATAAATAATGAAGTCCCCAAAAACAGAGGACAAGAGAAGCTAGAGGATCCTAAGTTTCAGCTTATTATCTTTTTGGCAAAATTAAAGAAATGAGGTCTTTCCTTCACTCTTCTTAGACTCTCTCCCCCCCATGAAAAATGAAATGCCCCAAATGCACAAGCAAGAAAACTTATGTGGATGGAAAATCCGTTGTCAACATTTTTTTAAAAGTCATTGCCATGTTATTTCCTTAAGGTAAGGAGATGTTGGGTGACTGTTTGTTCAATGAACATTTAAGTAGCATAGTTTACCAAAGAGTCTCACCACAGGGCAGCTTTATGTGTGGAACACAGCTGGAAGTAAAAACTCACACAAAAGAGGAAAAACAAACCACAGAGCTATTAAGCTGAGACAGTAGAGTAGCAATGAAACCAGTCTGGATGCTCTGTTTTGTTTCTTTTCCACATAAAGATACCATTTGGTTGAACAAGTAGTGCATTCTTTGCATTTAAATAAACTTAATTTTTAAACAGCAGAGGGAAAAGGGGAAATGAAATGAAACCAAATGAGACACAAAACCAGAGACCATTAAGAAAGAGATTTCAAAAAAATTATTTTACTTAAATTAAAATAGTGGCCAGCCATGGACATTTGGGAAGGAAGTTGATTCAAGAAACAAAATCCTTATTCTTCGAATTTAAGTAATCAATTTGCATTGATGGCATCCAACTGTCTACATAAATGGCAGAGATCGCTCTGTGCCGAATCAGATGATGAGACCAGGGAGGATTTTACGGTTGAGAGAACACTTCCCGCCTAACTCATAACCAGAACCCAGGCGATTACAGAAACAAACGCCACATTCTTCGGAGTTGAAAAGAACTCCTTTGAAGTATCTTCTTCCATATGAAGTGTACCTCTGTTTCCTTCTGCAGAGAAGCAGAAGATTACAGGAAGAATTCTTCCCAGGAGGGAGCAACTCTCTTGCATATTTTAGAAATCCAGGGTTGCCTCAAGGGACATCCATTGTCCTAATCTTACCAACCCTTTGGCTGCTTCTCAAATTGTGGCTGAAAGGCAAAGCTTCTCGAACATGTTCTAATTATTGGATTAGTCTTTGTGGACTCAGTCGCCTTTAGCCCGGGACAGCAGCAAAACTCACACCAATCTGCTGCCACAGCAGGCCCCTTTAACTTTAGCCTAAGTAAGGAAGTGCAACTTTCAGAAGTTAGAAGGGAGAAAATATTAAACAAAAAATTAAAATGTGACCAACTAGAAGCTAGGAGGTGACGCATTTCCAAGAAGAAGGCTAAATTCTTCCTGGCTACCCCAGTCACTGTGGTAATGAAAGTTTAAAGAAAAAGCAAAACTCTGTGCCAAGAAAAGTAATGATCAGATTTCTCTTCCGTTTCTTTGCCTGCATGTATTTCATTGCTGCTTTGAGAATTGGCTAGGGAGAAAAGTGATGTCTCTCTGAGGTGGAGATTGTTCTGGCAATAGAAAACCAGGAGTCCAAAAAAGGATAGGTTTGTAAGCTATTTCTATAAATCTAGACTTAATGATTGCCTTCCCATCTTCTAGTCTCCTTTCTCTTTTTCTTAGGTAGCACAAAAAGTGAGGGTGGGAATGAAGTAATGTCTAAATTATCCTGTTTTTTATTTTTAAGTAATGTATATATACATATGTTTCCATGTTTATAATACAGAAGGGGATAATGCATAACCATTCAAATAAAGGTAATGTGAAAATTAACATATTTACTGAAATAACCATAAGAACGCTTGAGAAAAATTTATTTATTTACCTAAAGCATCAGAGAGATAACAAAATAGTGTAGAAATATTACAGCAGCATCTCAAAAAGAATAAAGACCCAGGGTAATAAATCTAGCATTTGGCACCTTTGACTCCCTCAGAGCATTTGTTAAAAATGAAAATAATGGATAGAAACGTAAACATACATATACACCAAGGCCTTTTGCAGAATTATTTACAATAACCAAAATGTGAAGAAGAAAAAACTCAAACATCCACCAACAGATAGGTGGATAAACAAAATGTGACATACATTTACAAGGAAATGTATTCACTCAGAGGAAGAACTGAAGTTCTCATGGTTGTCAACATACTGATATTGGAAACACTGTGCTGAGATAAGATGCAACAGGACAGGCATTATATGAATTTATATCTATGCAAATGTCATGAATCTACAGTTGTGAACTCTTTAGAAAAGGATTGTTCATAGAGTGAGACTGGGAGGAAGCAAAATCAAGGAGAGGCATTGCCATTTAATGGCGCAGAGGTTCTTTGGGGAGGAGTAAAGACCAGTAGAAACAGACTGTAGTTATGGTTGCGCAACATTGTAAATGTACATAGTGCCACTAAATTATATGCTTAAAATAAAGTTTTAACTAGTGTGCTATGTGTGTTTACAACAATAAAAAAATCACAACACATTAAATAAAACAAGTATGTAAGGACGAAAAAGTGATATAAGCAGATTCCAAAAGCTGGAGATGTGCACATCTGATGGTAATACTACATATTATGTTTAAAGTATTAAAGTGAGGTAAACGAACGCATTGTTTGACCCAAGCCTATCACAGTTTTCACAGTAAAAGTTCTGTACCCCAGAAAATCAATCATGCTAGGCAAGTAAATCATAATAATGCAGACTTCTCCTAATGGAATACACAGAAACCAATTTGACTACATGTGTGAGAGCAGATAATGGAGAAGCTCATTATCAGCAGCTAAAACAAGGCCAGGGACTGACTGTGAAACACAACCATCAATTGCTCATATGCATGTTCAGCTTGAAGCTGACAAAAATTAAAACATGTCCAAAAGAGTCAAAATATGATTTTGAATGTATCCCATCTGAATACATCAAAACATCTCAAGAATGAAAAGCATCTCAACATTGCTTTGAGCACTAATGAGAGACTTGATAAACTGTCGGAGGACATAAAGACTATCATTCATGAAAAAAAATCAAAAGGTCATTTAAAAGACATGAAAGAAAGAAAAGGTAAGCATGAATGTTAAAATAGACTGTGAAGCTTGTTATTATTTATAGACTAGCTAAGACAAATGGAAAAAATGATGAAATCTAGGAGGTGAACAGAAAATTTCAAAGGGAATCTAAAGAAGACAGGCCTAATATTATAATGATATATGAAAGGATCTAGATTTCGGACACCAAAAAGAAAGTGCTCATCATATCTTAAACTGAAAGAACTCAAGAGAAATATGAAGTCTCAGATTACAATATTGAAAGATTCGGGCTGAACCCTGGTAGCGTAAGTGGTTGAGTGCGGGACTGTGGCCCACGGGCCTGGCAGTTCAAATCCAGCGCTGGGTAGCGCTCACGACTACCAGAGGGCAGTGATGCCCCCCCAAAAATAAATAAATAAATAAATAAGAGAAAGATTCAATGGGCAAAATATAGATTGATACGGGAAGCATCAAAAGAAGGTAGAAAGAATACACAGAGGGCTGAGCCCTGGTGGCGTAGTGGTTGTGCGGCCCACTGGGATGGAGGTTCAATTCCGGCTCCCAGGAGCAAAGGCTGGGCCTCCTACTCCCACCACCAGGGCAGTGATGCCTTAAAAAAAAAAAAAGAATACACAGAGTAGTAGCAGTACCAAAAAGAACTAGTCCACAGCCCACCATTTCAGGAGGTAGCATATACACAAGAAACAGTGGCATTGCAGGCAGCATTTCAAGCTGTACTGAAACCACAGCCAAAAAAAAGGCTCTACGAAGTGATCAAATACAAAGGGAAATGTTTCAACAGGCTGATGAAGCACTGGAAGCACTCTCTTGTTGACGAGAGAAAACTAGGACAACAGCTGTTGGGTCACCTGGCTGGAAGAAATCTCTATTTGCACCCATTCCAGGGAAAGGTGAGCCAACAGAATGCTCAAATGATAAAGCAATATTATTGGTATAGCATGCCAGTAGAATGCTGCTGAAGAGCATCCAACAGTAGTTGCAGCGATACGTTGACAGGCAGCTGCCAAAAGTTGAGGAAGGACTGAGAAGAGCATGAGAAACCAAGCACATCATTGCTGCTGCGGGATGGGTATGGCTCAAAGTAGAGAACAGAGAAAGATGTCTGCTTGTACTTTATTGACTGCGCCGAGGGAGGTGACTGTGTGGATCATAAAAAAAAAAATTAAAAAAAAAACTATGGCTAATCTAGAGAAAAAATGAGAACTCCAGGGAACTTCCATGTGTTCATGCAGAACTTGTACATGGCTCAAGAGACAGTTGTGGGAATGAAACAAGGGCAAACAGACTGCATGCTTTAAAATAAGACAGGTGTGCGTCAGGGTTATATGGTCTCACCATACTTATTCAATCTGTCTCCTGGGCAAATCATCAGAGAAGCTGGTTTCTATGAAGAAGAATGTGGCATCAGGATTAGAGGATGTCTTATTGAGAACCTGAGATATGAAAATGGCACAATCTTGCATGTTGAAAGGGAGGAAGACTTGAAGCACGTAATGATGAAGGTCGAGAACAGCAGCCTTCAGTATGAAGTATAAATGTAAAAAGGCCTTCAGTATGGAGTACTCAGTTTAAAGAAAACAAAAATCCTCATAACTAGACCGATGGGTAACATTATGAAAAATGGTGCTGAGGCCCTGGTGGCATAATTGGTTGAGTGCAGGACTGCGGCCTGCGACCTTGGTGGTTCAAATCCAGCAGGGGGGCTCTCAGGAGCAGCGCTGGGTAGCTCCCACGACCACCAGAGGGCAGTGATGCCCAAAGCAAAAAAAAAGAAAACTGGAGAAGAGGTTGAAGTTGTCAAGGATTTGGGATCCATAATCACTGCTCATGGAAGTACCAGTTCGATGCACAATATCTCTTTATAGTATTGAAAAGCAAGGATATTACTTTAAGGACTAAGGTGTGTCTGATGCAAGCCAGAGTATTTTCCCTTGCCTTATATGCACGTGAAATGTGGACATTGAATAAAAAATGCTATATTTGAATTGTGGTGCTGGAGAAAAATATGGAAAGTGCCATTGGCTGTTAAAAGGACAAAGTGCTCTATCTTGCGTAAAGCCTGACCCTTAGAGCCAAGAACAGTGATATCTCATTTTACATACTTTGGACATGTCAGGAGAGACAAGTTTCTGAAGAAGGACATAATGTTTGGTGAAGTAGAGGGACAGTGAAAAAGAGGAAGTCCTGCAACATAGTGAAATGACATAGTGGTGGCAACAATGGACTCAAGTATAAGGAACGGTGAAGACAGCTCAGGACTGTGGAGTGTTTTGCTCTGTTGTGCAAAGGGTTATTATGGGTCAGAATCAACTAGATAGCACCTGAAAACCACAGCAACGCATAACAGACAAGTCAAGTGGATTGATTACCCTAGAAAAAACTAAAGGTGAGTTTTCAACACACACACAAAAGCAAAATCTATTAAAAACATTAAAAATCTACAGATAAAAACTCAAAAGAAAAATATATAACTGAAATTAATGACACAATTTGTAGGTTGGTATAATAGACACACTTGAGAATAAATTGAGAAAGAGGTCAAAAGAAAATATAGAGAAGGAAAAGGACCTCCATAATCAGAGAGAATTCATGCAATTTGAATCCCCAAAGAGGAATATGCATGATTTTGTACGGTGGAAAAGATTGATGCTCAACATAGGAGTTCCTATGCTAAATAAGGAAGAATAAAATCAGTAAGTATATATGTTAATACACACCCTTGAGGTGGCCAATTGGGTCCATGAAATATGTGTAAATCAGAAAGCAACTGCAATGAAGAGACAGGCAAAATCTCAGCACATCCTTCTTGCACTTTCAATGCCAATACAGATTGCTCTATCTGCCAGTAAAAAAACAAATGGCACATAGCTGAGGGGGCAGATTCCCAAGAGGAAGGCCATGCATACATCTGGCAAATTGCTTATACTGGACCAGTGATGCTAGCTAAAGTCATTCACTGGCTATAAATGGGTTATTATAGGAATGAGTACTTATTCTACACCAGGCTTTGCATATACTGTCACAAGAGCAAATGCCAAACTTTATTGCAGAATTGCAACAAGAGACACTGAGTCAACTTAGGGCACCAACTTAAATTTTCTCAGATCAAGGAACTTAGTTTACATTAGCAAGGTACAGCAGTGGAACTAGAACATCATATTAAGTGGCTCTATGGACTGCAAACCACCTGTAATGATTTGATAGAGGATTGGAAGGCAATGGAAATATCTGTTACCTAAAAGGGAGAGAGATAAAAGTGTTGACATATCCTTATGAGTATATGCTCACTATAAAAATTAGATGAGAAAAAAGATTATATGGGCAGAGAAAGATTAATACAGAGCATTTTTCAGTAGGACCTAAGTAAAGAGGGTGAGGGAGGATGGTGGTGCATCTGTACAGTTCTTCTCCAGATCACCTGAAATGGCCTTTTTCCTTCTAGGTGCTGGTTCCAAGTCCAGGTCGGCAGCTGTGAGTGCTGGAAGCAGAGGTCATCATTAAGCAAGTGACTGTAACTATACCCTTGAACCTCTATGTCAGTATTCCCAAAGACCTAATGGGATAGACTGAACCTTCCCCACATGTAGCAAAATTGGGATTGGCAATGTGTGCTGCAATCTTGTGTAATTAAATCTAAGGTTGATAATCAGATTATCAAGGTAGGTCTAATGTAATCATAAGGTTTCTAAAACATGGAAGACAAAGACAAAAGAGATAGCATCACAGTAATGAAATGTGAGAAAAAACAATCTGTAGTGGCTTTGAAGTTAAAAGAGAGCCATGAACCAAGGAACCAAGTTGAAATAAGAGCCATGAGCCATGATTCTAGAAGGTGGAAAAGACAAGCAAAAAAAAAGAAAAAAAGATTCTTCCCAAAAGGCTCTAGAAAGGAAAGGAGCCTTACCAATATCTTCGTTTGACCCCCAGTCAATGCCATTGCAGATTTCTGATTTCCATAATTCCCATATACTAAATTGAAGTTTTCAGCCATGAACTTAGTGGGAACTAAGGAAAAGAAAACTAGGCAACAGCTTCCAAATATCATTTCACTAGAACATGCCACCTTAGTTTGAAGGAGCATTCCAGCTGTATTTCTTCCAAGACATATTTATTTTGGCATCCCAAGGTTCTTTTCTTTTAATCATTTCATTGGCGACTTATACAGCTCTTATCATAATCCACACACCCATGCATTATATGCAAAGCACATTTGTACCTTTGATGCCATCATCATTCTCAAAACATTTTCTTTCTATTTAAACCCTTGGTATTGACTCCTCTTTTTTCCACTCCCTCCCTACACCCCCCTCCCTAAATAACCCTTGATAATTTATAAATTTTTATGATTTTGTCATTTCGAATGATGTCCAATGTCTCCGTTTGCCCACTTCCCTGTTGTCCGTACCCCAGAGAGGAGGTTATATGTAGATCCTTATAATCAGTTTCCCCTTTCTACTCCACCTTCCCTCAGTCCTCCTGGAATCTCCACTCTCACCACTGGTCCTAAAGGGATCATCTGTCCTGGATTCCCCATGTTTCCAGTTCCTGGCTGTACCAGTGTACAGCCTCTGTTCTAACTGAATTTGTAAGGTAGAATTGGGATCATTATAGTGGGAGGAAGGACACATTTTAGAACTAGAGGAAAGTTGCATATTTCATTGTTGCTACACTGTGCCCTGACTGGCTCATCTCCACCCCATGACCCCTCTGTAAGGGGATGTCACTTCCCCTGCAGATAGAACTTGGTTTCCCAATCTATACTCCCTCTCATTTGTCATGATATAATTTTAGTTCTTAGACACCTGAAATCTGATCCATTTGACGCCTCATGGTCACACAAGTTGGTGTACTTCTTCCATAAGGGCTTTGTTGCTTCTAAGCTAGATAGATGCTTGTTTACCTTCAAGTCTTTAAGAACCCACATTGCATGGTTCTTATATTATTGTTCGCCAACAGCAAAATTTAAATATATATTTAATCCTTGAATTTTCATATGCAAATGAGTAATTCAAATACCATGATAAAGACCATAATCATGCAATGGTGTCTTCCATACTATATGCACTTTTGAATCCACTGTTGGTTTTCTGGCAGATCTCTGTCAGTGTGCTGCTATGTCCATGTTTAGATTGTCTTCAGCAAAATTTTGCTTGTATGTGACATTGATGATATTGTACAATGATCTCACTCTTTGGGTCACCTCTCTTTAGAAAGGACATAAATATGAATATTTTCTCTTCAATTGACCATGAAACTGATTTCCTTTTTTTTTTCTGTTATACAACTGTGAGTACTTCCAGCACTGCGCAAGTTTGTTGAAGCATTTTAAATGGCATTCCATCGATTCCTTGTTTTTATCTCATAACCTTTGGTACAGCTTTAACTTCTTTCTTCAATACCATGGGTGTTTCATCATGAACATCTTGAAGTGTCTGAATAGTGATGAATTCTTTTTGTTTGAGTGATTCTGGGGATTCCTTCCATTTTCTTTTGATGCTTCCAGTGGCTATCTATCCCATAGAGACTTATGGTTTCAGAAACCCACAGTGGCAGGTCTACTCTGCCCTACAAAGTCACTGAGTCACAACTGACTTGATGACAGAGACTTTCGTTTTCATTTGGTGTCATTCAAGGAGCTTTTTTGGCATGGTGGATCACACTTTGGTCTGCTAACCACAAGGTCAACATTCAACTGAAAACATAGTTTTCCTGCTTCTTTTCCCATTAGCATGTTTTTAAATTTATTTTGATTGTCTGATAGCTTTATCGATGACGTCCAGAAGTATATTAAATTAGAGTGGTGTAAAGGGTTTCCTGATCATAGAATCGTATCCAATTGTTCTAAACTTGTGTGTCCTTTTACACTACATCTACAAGTTAAGGTATACCCTCATACTGGAATTTCTGTACAGTTATGAATATGAACAAATGACAACTACATCAAGCAAGACTGATGAGTTTTTCAAACCTAGTGATGACCAACAAAAGCCAGGCACTGCAGTAGTACATGTATATACAAGGCTGCAATGGAACTCCCTAATGGTAAAAGAAAGCACAGAATTCATTACCATATCAGTCACAATTGTGGTTCTCTATGAAGAAAGAGGGGTAGTGATGGAATGAGTGCAAAGAGGGACTTCCAGAATGCTGACAAGAGATATGGGCTGTCAATTTTGTTCCAACTGAAGAACAAAACATTGCCTGTTCCTACACCATCCTCACAAACTTCAATATGGTGGGTCCATTGTTGCAGCCACAGTGTATTTTGAGTGCTTTTCAACTTAAAGGGCTCATTTTCCAACACTAAAGCTAACACAATTTTTCATGATTCACAGTTTTTTTCATTGACTTATTTGTGAAATTAGATTGTTAAAACCTTCCTTCCTAATTTCTTCATCTAGATTCTAGATGGTCTTCTGAAACCAATTTACCAAGGATGACTCTGTCAGTATTAGAAATCCCTGTGGAATAGCTTCCAATATCAAAGCAACAGAAAAGTAGGATAGATAAAAGGGCGATAGACCATCTAGAATGCTACCTGAGTTCTATTTTGTTCCTTAAATAAGTGGCTATACAGCTGTCCAATTCAAGACATATTGCTGGAAAGTAAAAGTTCTGAGAAAAATCTGCTTCTAAGAAGTATTTTTCATGGGCTCTGTCCTGAAGCTATTTCTCCCCATTAGAAACCACAGGACCAGATACACAGGCACTCCTCCCAGGCTAAGGAAAGCAGGAAGCAGATGTACAGAGGTGACCTGAGCAGTCTGAGAGGAAACAGCACAGACACAGGATCCACAGACACAGGATCCCAAACAGCAACCTTGGGAGAAAGGCCACGTCAATGACAGACAGCGTAGCATGTGACACATGAAGAAGATAGCCAGCACAGTCAGAGCAGCCACACATCAGAGACCAGTGAAAGCTACCCTCAGTCCCCAGCCAATGTGCAGGCAGGTTGATGTCATGTCAAAACTGCAAAGGCTAAGGCCATCCAGTGCTGCTGCAGCTGCAATTGAGGCCATGGCAAACTTAGGGTCAAAAGGTATACAGGACACAGCACTAAGAAAAGGCAGAGCAGCACAAGATTCCAGAAGCAATGAGAGTCAGGTATAGAGAACGACGCTTAGTCCCACACCAGGATCTCAACAGGGACATATCATTTAGGTTCAGTGCTTAAGGAGAATTAAGACTTAAACAAGATCTGACCTGCACTCTGGATATTGTAATTAGCCACTACATGAATGCCTAAATTAATTGGGGAATGAATTTTTATGCACCTCAGCAATGAAGTCATTTGATTCTGTTGAATTAACTCCTTTTCTTGTTTTCTAATACTCTTAATTGAATAACTTTATCAGTTATCTGAAAATAGAAACTCATATTTATCTATCCAAACTGCCACAATATGATTGTCTTGTCTATTTTTCATACATTGATCAATATTCAGTCCCTGCTATATTCAACACTATGGGTTAGGCAGTGGACTAATTGTAAGGTTGACAATTCATACTCTACTAGCCACTCTTCTACTCATGCAAATTTCATGGTGTCTTAAACCGTATATGATGTGGCTATGAAATGGAATCAACTAGATGATCATGCATTTGGTTTCGTTACTGATTTGGTCCTGGCGAAGTACTAGGAACAGAAAAGGCAGAAGATGAGAGAGGCATTCTCAGAGAAACCCCTTCTATTATGTTTAAGAAAAAGAGGTTGGTGCTGAGCCCCAGTGGCATAGTGGTTGTCTGCAGAACTGCAACCCACTGGACTGGAGGTTCAAATCCAGCAGCAGCTCCCACAGAGGGCAATGATGCCCCCCCCCCAAAAAAAAAAGGGAAAAAAAGAAAAAGAGCTTATTAAAGCAATTAGTTAAAATTCAGTACGTGAAGTTCAGCAATAAATATATTAGCTAAATGTTTTAGAAATACAGAGAAAGTTGTCACCAATTTTGTCTGAAGTTTTTAAGAGACAAATCTTAGTGGGAACCACAGTTGAACTGGGTCATAAAGGGCACTGGAGCACAGGGGTCTCCTCGGCAAAGGAAAGGCACTCCAGGCAGAGAGAAGAGTGATGTGCAAACACAAAGTATTTCCATGGATCACATCTCCAGGGAATACCTACAAATCTATTGTAATTGAAGCATAGATACATAAGTTGATACATAAGAGAAGGGGAGGGAAAGGGTGTGTGTAAGGTACATGGTGCTATAGATATGGAGAAACCAGCAGGACCACAGATGGGCTGAGATGGATTGAAATGAAAGAAACTAGGGACCAGAAATCTTCTTAAGAACTTCATGTAATCAATCAAAGAGAATATTGAAGGGCCACCAGTGATGTAGACACATGGCATGCAGTAGACTATTCCAGCCTAACTATAATTGGATTTTGCAAGAGGTCAAAGTTTATGTATTAGTCGAACAGGAATGAATCCCTCCGATAGTTTTCCTTGGGAGAAAGAGAAAACTTTCTATTCCCATGGGGGTAATAGTCTCAGACACCCACAGGAGCAGTTCCTACTCTGTCCTGTAAGTTTCTATGAGCAGGAATCCATTCAATGACACTTTAGTTTGTATTTTTCCTACACCTATGGTGATCAGATAGGATGGGGAGGGGTGCCAAATTGCCCCTACTGGGAGTAGTACTAGTATTTAGCAAGCAGAGTTCAAGGATGCTGCCAAATATCTTCCAGTGCACACGCTAGCTATTCTTTAGAGGTCGGACAGAGCCAGCATTTGGACATGTAAACTGGGCAAGTTATTCCTTGATTAAAAAGCCCCACTGCTTGTAATAAAAACCCACCTCCCCACCGGAAAGCAGTGATGCCAAAAAAAAAAAACAACCCACCTCCTTCCAAGACCCTGCAATACCTGGCACCTGGCATCTATTTCAACCACGCTTCCTCTGGCCTCTATATACAAGTTTCTGAGCCTCACTGACTTGCTGTGAGTTTCTGAGTTAAAAACCTCTACATGTGTGCCCTCTTCCCTGGACAAACTTTTCTACATATCATGGATCTGACTGTGTTCCTCAATATCTGAGGGGTACCCCCCAAATGGAATTTTAAAAATTTTATAAAACTTTATCATGTTCAAAGTACACTTCATTATGCTTAATGCATTTGTCAAATCTGATTCCATACATGGAAACATTATTCAAACTCATCTGCCTAGATGACTGACAGCACCTCCCCTGTTTTGTTTTTCTTCACCTCTTCGACATCCTCAAATCACTGTCCTTTCATGTCCCTCTTCATTCACAGAAACAAAAAGAAGTTGCACAGACTGAGGTCAGGTGCGTGGGGCAAGATAAACATGCTGCTTTTCAAAAAGCTTGCACGTTGTGATGGCAAAACCAGCCCCTTATTGCCACAAACCAAGCTTAGTTATACACTGTTATTCAATTTTTTCAGAACCTCTAAATAGAAAGCTTGATTAACAGTCTGACCTGGTGAGATGAATTCCATATGCACTATCCCCATCACATTAAAAAAAATGAGCATCGGGGTTTTGGGCGTAGCCCCTTTTGTATATAGTGAGGTTCTAATCTTTTTACCTGTCAAAGTGATTATGTTAGGAAACACAGGGGGTGGGGCATTGTGGTTGTAATATTTATTAATCATTTTATTGGGGGCTCTTACATATCTTATAAGAATCCATTACTCAATTGTATCAAGCAAACTTGCACATGTGTTGCCATAAACATTTCCAAAACATTTTCATTCTACTTGAGCCCTTGGTATCAGCTCCTCTTTCCTCTCGCTCCTTCCCCCACTCTCCCACCCTTTTGAATCTCAATCTATTATGTATTTTTATTGTTATTTTGTGTCTTACCCTGTCTGTTGTCTCCCTCCACCCAGATTTGGGGGGCTATATATCCAACATTGTGATGGGTTCCCCCTTTCTTCACCCCCTCATCCCTCTACCCTTATGATATTGATACTCCCACCACTCTTCCTAAGGCTTTTAGCTGCCCTGAATTCCACATGTCAAGAGTTCTTATCTGTAACAATGTGTGTACTCCAGTCTAGCTGGATTTGTAAGGTAGAATTGGGTCATGGTGGGTGGCAGGGTGGAGGTTGAGGGGGAAGACCATTCAGGAGCTAGAAGAATGATAGGTAATTCATTGCTGCTACAATGTACCCTGGTTGAATCCTCCTGTCCTTGTAACCCTTCTGTGGGGGGATGTCCAATAGTCTAAAGTTGGGCTTTAGCACTCTACTTCAATCCCCTTCTTTTGCATCAATATAATAGTTTTTTGGGGATCTTTTGATACCTTATCCTGTTGACACCTCATGATTTCATGGGTTGGTGTGCTTCTTCCATGTGGGTTTATTTGCTTCCATGCTATTAAGCTGCTTGTTTAACTTCAAGTCTTTAAGACCCCAGATGCTGTATTTTTTGATAACCAGGCACCATCAGCTGTCTTTTCCACATTTACTTTATGGGCCCAGTTTGTCTTCAGCGATCTTTCCAAGAAGGTGAATATCAAAGAGCGCCAGGATATTAGAACAAAGTGTTCTTGTGTTTAGGGAGGCCTTAATTAGAGGCCCAAAGTCCATGTGCTATCTTAATACTTAACATATAAATAAATTATATTGGCCCCTATACCTTTCATTATACATTAATATACTTATATATATACATGCTTATAGCTATACCTCTATAAATAGTTTTTGTCTCTTAGTTCTTTCTTCTAGGAAATACAGCTTTTAAAGATGTTCTCAGGTTGGCATGAGGTTACACTAAAGTAAAGAGAGACATGAAGAAAGAAAGACCAAGGAAAGATGTCATATGTCATATGATGCCAGAACAAATGCCACTGCAAGTCAGGGAATGTTAAAGATTTCAGGGAGCTACATGAAGTTAGATGAGAAGTATGAAGCAGATTCTCACTGACAGAAAAATCTCTTAATCAGGACTTCTTAAGTCCAGAAATATAAGACTAGTGTTCAAATAACAAACGTTCACTTGAGTATAGACTTTCACCTATCTATTTGGGGCTTCATCCTTGGGTCTTAACCTAAGGTTTCAAACACTCCTTTTTCATTCTTCCTTTTTGTCTAGATTGTCCTTAGTACTAGGTTTAACATGAAATTTGGGATCAATTTTTGAGTTTTTTTGTGTATAGTGCCTGATAAAAGAGAAAACCAAACTCACTCTGTTCTGTAGACTATTCCAAGTCATAATGACTCTATAGGACAAAGCAGAACTGCTCCTTTGGATTTCTGAGGATTTTAAATTTTGTTTCAGGAGGAGATAGTTTCATCTTTATCCCCCACGAGTGGCTGGTGGATTCAAACCACCAGCCTTGTAGTTGCTGTAGACCCTGCAGTGCAGCTCACTATGTCAGCTGGGCTCCTTGGTCTCTCATAGTAGGTTTTTACTTGCAGCCTAGATCAGGACAGTTTGTATTCTCACTCCCAGTAACTTTGTAAAGATTCCTATAAAACTAACCCAGCATAATCCCAAGCAGAAGATGACTCCAGTTTCTGTTTGTTTCACCTCCAATTTCAAAGTTAAATTCTGGAGGCAAATTTATCTTTTGTCATGTCCCTGTGCTATTTATTGATAAATTATTGGTAACTAAATTAAAAGACTTATATTCCCCACAAAATCCTAAAGTGATTTTCTCCTGTAACCTCAAGCTTCTGGCTTATAGTTTGATAAACAATACCCATTGCCTAAACTAGATAGCAAAACAGAGACCAGCAATGAATTTATTTGCATGCATCAAAAATAACATCTGAGGTTTTCCCCTTTTTTGCAAGAAGGAACAAAGTGCTACTAACTATATGATAACATTTAAACCTCAGGCTATAGCTCTGTGCTGTATTGGAACCAGTTTCTAGAGTTAAAGTCTGCCTAAAGCAATGATTGAGTTTATGGAACTTTGCATTGCAAAGACTTTTAATTAGCTTTGCCATTCATTAACGATATTAAGTTAAGGGACAGGTGAAAAGGTAATTGGGGTTTTAGTCTGTAAGGAATAGAAAAACATTACTGTGAACTGGAAATAGAAGTAAGTGGAGAGAAACCTAGCTAGCACGGTTCCTTGCGTGGAGTTACTTGTCTGTGATTGGAAGTTGGAACTAAGAGAGTGTTCTGGGGCTAAATCTCACAGAAAAAGTGGTCCAGTGACATCATTGGGATCAATTACCATTCAGTGGGCTCTGGCTTATATTGATCTCATACCAAAAAAAATGGTGTCTGGTCTCCTGCCGCTTTCATGGTTGTGGGGAGCTTTGAGTCCTTTCTTTTCAACAGTTCTGTCAATTTGTCTCCTTGAAGGTTTTCCTACTTTTCATGGACCTGCTATTTCAACAACCATGATGCACTTTTCTAGTGATGCTTTCAAATTGTACTTGTGATAATATTGCTTTCTAAATTGAGGGAGAAAGGCAGATCATCTCTCTTTTTTTCCCCAGTAGGTGAATGAAGACACCAGAAACCTTGATTTTTTTTTCTTCCTTTCTTTCTTTTTAAGGGACCTTGATTTCTTTTCAACATTTCCCTGAAGGCATTTTCAGACTCTTCCACAAAGGGACAATAAATAGCTATTAAAAATATATCACATTAAAGCACACACGCTAAAATTATTATTTTGCTTGAGGCTCACATATCTTTAGATTTGCCCTGACTTTGACCCAGTGGATAGCTTAATACAGGGGTCCTCAAAGTATGGCCCACTGGCCACATGCAGCCCACCAAGGACACTTATCTGGCCCGCCTGTTGTCTTTGCTGCTGCCTGTCATGTTTAGCACCTGACTTGTCCCAGCCCCTCAGTGGATTTGTGTGGAATGTGTGCCCCACACTCTCCCACTCCCCTCCTTCTCTCTGTCTCTCAACTCCTCCCCTCAGTCTTGGGTGTGATGGGTGGAGTCACGAGCTTGCCTGTGCAGAGCCTGCTGTTGCCTGAGGATCAAAGTAAGAACAAGTTAGGGTTTTGTGGAGGGGGTTTTGGCAGATAGTGGAGCCTTTTTTGAAGTTAGGAGAGCCTTTTTTAAAGTTAGTTCGTTGTTTGGGGGTGGTTTCTATGGGGGTTGCATCACAGTGAAAGAGCAAATAGCGCTCAGTGCTACTGCAAATTCTCAGTGTTCAGAGGTAATGCAAATAATCAGTGCTCAGTGGTAATGATACTTGTAAGCGCTCAGTGAAAATGCAAATGGTGAGCGCTCAGTATGAAGGCAACTTGTCAGTGATCAGTGTTATCACAAATGGTCCGCAGTCAATGTGAATGCAAATGGTCAGTGCTCAGTGTTACTGCATGGGCGCCCCAAACTGGTAATCTGCCTTGGGCCCCATGGGAACTTAATCTGCCTCTGCAGGTAGCCAAGGAGTAGGAAACCTAATTTAATTGACAGTAATTGGCTTTATATTCTGATTGTTATTCAGTTGTGTATGATGTTGTATGTTGTGTGCTGTGTCAGCCCCGGTTCACACTGTTGTGATCTCTGAGCAGTGCGAGTTAGACTCGGATGAAAAAAGGCATACGTGCCTTTTTTCCTGAAGTGGAATCTGATGGCATGGGTCTTCTCGCCCATGCGATCAGATTTCTGTGCGAGTTCTCAGATCACAGTGTGGTTCACACAGGGTAGTGTGAACTGGAAAGGTGGTGGAGGAACCCGCACTGTAATCTTGCTGGTTCCCGCACCACCCGTGTGAACCTGAGGTAAAAGCAGAGTTCCCCTTATGGTAAAGTGACCAGATTGTGACGAGGGTGGGGAGGAGTACAGAGGGTATATTCCCTTCTGGTTCTTCCGCCGTTCTCTCGCTTGCTGTGCATTCTTTCCAAAAATCAGGACTTTTAAAAACACCATGGATGACGGGACAAATTGTTTAGAACAGGAACTGTCCCGCCAAAAGCAGGATGCCTGGTCACTTTACCTTATGGGCGCTGGTGAGACTGAAATGATGTGAACTGGCGAGGCTGCATTGACGGACACTGATCAGACTGCATTGATAGGGACTGCAGTCTATATATCTCTGTGTAGGTAAAGTTACTGCTGATATATTGTTTTTGTAGTGCTTTGTGTGTGTATATATTTTATCAATAGCAATTTGGAATTCCTAGGAAACAATGATATCGAGAAAGAAAAATTGACTCAGAGTGTAGGATATTCAAAAAACAGTGGACTTATGATTACTTTTTCATGTAGTACAAGGGAAGAACTGTGTGTTTGATATGCCAGAATATAGAGTCTATGTGCAAAGAATACAATTTGTGTTGACACTATCACACTCAACATAAAGATGAATATGATTGTTTGGTCAGAGAAATGAGAAAAGATAAAATACTAAAACTGAAAAAAAACATTCACAACTCAGGAAAATACTTTCGTGAAGCAGAAGCAGCTAAATATTTCATCACTGTGAGCAAGTTTTCAAGTTGCCATGTTAATAGCGTGCACTAGCAGACCATTTGTGGAGGTAGAATTTGTTAAAGAATGCCTTCTTTCCGTTGCCAAAGAGATGTGTCCAGAGAAGGACGATTTAGTACAGTGAGTCTTTCAGGACCTACAACTACATGCAGGATTGAAGAAATAGAAGATAATTTGCATCAGCATTTGTAAAACTCCACAAAAAATCTTTCCTATTTTTCCTTGGCTCTCGACAAAAGTAATGACGTTTGTGATTCTGCACAACTTCTCATTTTTATTCGTGGGACAAATGACTATTTCAAAGTCACAGAAGAGCTTGCTGCACTGCAGAGCATCAAAGGGACAACTACAGGAGAAGGTGTGTATGAAAAAGTTTGCCAAACTGTGAATGGTTTGGAGCTGGACTGGGTTAAACTAGCCAGTGTGACAACTGACCGTGCTCCTAGTATGGTGGGGTCTAAGAAAGGAGAGAGTGCTCGCATTGACCAAACATAGCCATTTTCATCCAATAGCCATACACTGCCTCATCCACCAACAAGCACTGTGTAGTGAATTGCTGAAGTGGGACTCTGTTATGAAAATTGTAGTACTTTGTGTTAACTCCATGAGAGCTAATGCACTAAACCACAGACAATTTCAGGAATTTCTGTCTGAATTAAATGTAGCCTGTCTGAATTAAATGAAGATGTTCTATGCCACACAGAAATTCATTGGCTCAGTCAAGGGAGAGTTTTGAAACATTTTTATGACTTACTTCCACAGATTACAGCTTTTCTGCTTTCGAAAAACAAAGAAGTACCAGAGCTCAGTGATACAGTATGGAAATGGCACCTTGCCTTTCTGACACATGGAACAGAGCTACTCAACAGTTTCAGTGTGCAACTTCAAGGAAAAGGGAAGCTCATCTGTGATATGCAATCACATGTGAAAGCATTTGAAGTAAAATTAGGCCTCCTCATCAAACAAGTGAAGGAGAAAGTTTCTGCCATCTCCCCACAACTCAAAATTTGTTAGCAAAAAAACCATTGGTTGCATTCCTAAGCAAAACATGTATGGATTCACTGGAAAAGTTGCAAAAGGAGATCCAATTTAGATTTAAAGAACTTCATCTCCATGAACAGGACATACAGTTTTGCCATAATCCATTTTCTATTGACATTGAAAATGTGGATACAATTTACCAAATGGAACTGGCTAAACTGCAGAATTGTGACTCTCTGAAAAACACATTCAAGTCAAGCAGCCTTCCTAATTTCTATGTATCTCTCCCCTCTGAGACATATCCTAGTCTCAGGAACAGGCATTCAAAATGGTAACCATCTTTGGCAACACGTATGTCTGTGAACAGACTTTTTCCAGAATGAAACGTCTGAAATCTCCAACCAGATCTAGACTGTTATAACACTTATTACAACTAACAGTGACAAATATGGAACTGGACACAGACCATCTCATTAGCCAAAAGCAGGCCCATAGTTTCCATTGAAATATTGATAAGTTTGTTGATTTAACTTTACTTGTTCTTCATTTTAAATATTGTATTTGTTCCTGTTTTGTTTTTTTACTTCCAAATAAGATATGTGCAGTGTGCATAGGAATTTGCTCATAGTTTGTTTTTCTAAAAACTATTGTCTGGTCCTCCAATGATAGTCTGAGGGACAGTGAACTGGCCCCCTGTTTAAAAAGTTTGAAGACCCCTGGCTTAATGAGTATCTGAATCCAGAGAGTCAAAGAAAGTAATACAGGTAGATATATGCCATTCATAGAATGATGTTTGCGTAAAACCCATGCCTCCAGCTTGAGGTTATTAGGCATCTGGTAGGAGAAATGTTGCATTTGAAATCAGAGGCTTATAGGCTGGTTGATTTTATTTTTAGTTAATATGAAAACTGAGATGTGGTGAAATAGATCTAGGTTCAGTCACATAACATCTGATTTCACATTTCCATTTAAAAATTGGACATTGACTAGAGAAGACTAAAGAAAAAAATCTATGGGGTCTTAAAGGCTTGAAAATAAGTGGCCACCCAGCTCAGAAGCAAGTCCACATGAAAGAAGCACACCAACCTGTGTGACCACGAGGTGTCCAAGGGATCCGGTATCAAAAATCAACAACTAAAAATTATATCACTATAAATGAGGGGGAGTGCAGCCCATCAATAAGTGAAGTGACCTCCTCCTATAGAGGGTTGCAGTGATGAGATGAGCCAGTCTAGGTAGAGTGTAGTAACAATGAAGTGTGCAACTTTCCTCTGGTTCTTAAGTGCTTCCTCCCACCCACTGTCATGACCCCAATTCTACTAGACAGATTCGGCTAGACCAGGGGATGTACATTGGAGTCGAAAATATGGGGAATTTAGGATAGATGATTTCTCAGGACTAGTGATGGGAGTGGTGATACTAGGAGGGTTGAATGATGGGGGAGTAGAAAAGGGAAACTAATTTCAGGGATCTACATATGACCTCTGTGGGGTGCAGACAACAGGGGGGTGGGTAAGTGACACATTGGACAGTGTACAATATGGAAAGGTAGTAACAATTTGCAAATTATTAGGGGTTCATGGGGGACGAGGGGGGAGGAGAAGTATGAGAACCTGGAATTAAAAAAAAAAAAAGAACTAGAGGAAAGGGGGAAAGAGGAGCATATACCAAGGGCTCAAGTAGAAAATATTTGGAAATGAATATAGCAACATGTGTACAAGTGTGCTTAATACAGATGATGCATTGAATGTTATAAGAGCTTTAAGAGCCCCCAATAACGTCTATATTTTAAAAAATCTAAGCGTTTTAATTGTGGTGCTGGTCAAAAATATTGAAAGTGCCACAGGCTACCAAAAGAACAATCAAATTTGTTTTAGAAGACGAACAACCAGAATACTCCTTAGAGGCAAGGATGATGAAACTTAATCCAATAAACCTTTGGGCATGTCAGGAAAAAGTCAGTTCTTGGCGAGGTGGAGGGGCAGTGTAATAAGGGAAAGGCCCTCAACAAGAGAGATTGACCGTGACTAGAGTGGCTCAAATGTAAGGTACCTGTGAGGATGGCGCAGGGCGGGGCTGGGGGCGAGCGGGTGGCATTTGGTTCTGCTTTACGCAAGGCTCCTATGAATTGGAATCAACGAGGGGCACCTACAAACCACCAAAAACCATCTGACTATCTTTGAAAGAAGGGTGTGGACGCCATTGTGAGAGATGTTAACGTCTTTACCTGTGATCTATGGGACTAATTGGAATGAAGTAATCAGTCCTCACACCCTCCTATAAATTATTTTTATTGCTGAGAAGCTACTAATCTCCCCAAGATCTAGGAACGTAGATAGGAAGCTGCTTCTGTACTTTATCCTGAGATGTAATTCAACTGAGTTCTAGATGACATTTCCTAGGGTCCCTATCCCGATCCCCCGGGGCCTCACACATGGAGCTAGAAAATATGTCTCAAATACTTGCCAAAACAATTCTATCTTTGAATTAAGAAGATTATCCTCCTTCCGTTAAAATGTAACTATTTCTCACAAATCCAACACCTGAAGATTGCAAGCAGTTTTGATATTGATTAGGAGGCTTTCTTTTCCCACCATTGACAAAGAGGGCGGGAAAGGTCCATCCATTCGCGGTGCAAATGGTTACCAAGCTCAGCTGCTATCCGATGGGCTGAAGGTTTGAGTTTGTTTACAAGTACCTCAAAAGAAAGTCTTTGCTTGACCCTGGGGGTGGGAGGCGGAACAGGATGGTGGTGCTGCGCCTGTAGTCCCAGCGACTGGGCTGCAGTGCGCTATGCCGATCGAGTGTTCACACTAGTTCGGCATCAATATGGTGACCTCCCGGTAGTGGGAGACCACCAGGTTGCCTAAAGAGGGATGAACCGGTCCAGGTCAGAAACAGACCAAGTCAAAACTCCAGTGCTGATCAGCAGTGGGATTGCACCTGTGACTAGTCACTGCACTCCAGCCTGGGCAACCTATGGAGACCCCATCGGAAGGAAGGAAGGAAGGGAGAGAAAGAGGGAGGGAGGGAGGGAGAGAGGGAGGAAGGAAGGAGGGAAGGAGGGAAGGGCTTTGCAATCTACTTATAAGAACTCAGCCATTGAAAGTCTTAAGGAATACAGTCTGCTCTGATACACAGGGAGCCACCATTAGTCAGAATTGATTCAAGAGCAACCTTGATCTGCCCTGAGAAAAGGACGAGGTGGCCTGCTCCTCCTTACCCTCCCTACCCCAGCAGGAGCTGAAGATAAATGCGTTCAAGATGAACAATGAATGGCTAGGAAAAAAAAAAACCTAGACGGCAAGTAATACAGACCATCCTGAGGCAGGTATTTGCTGAGACAAATTAGTCTTGGCTTCAGGGGATGGAGTTCATTTGTTAAGTGTCATCAAGTCTGTTCTGACTCATAGCACCCCAATATTCAGCAGAGCAAAACAACGTCCCTTCAGAATCACTTCCATGTTTGAGCCCATTGTAGTAACCCCTTCATCAATCTCTCTCTTCAAAGTCTTTCTTTTTTCTTTTTCTTTTTAACTGACCCTTGACCAAGCATGATATCCTTTCCTGGAAATGATTTCTCCTGATAATATGCTCAAAACACATGCGATGAGTATCACCATCCTCATTTTTAAGAAGCAATGGCTGTAGTTCTTCCAATACAGATTTGCTCATTCTTCTTGCAGACCATTGAATATTCAATATTCTTCCCCAAATATCATAATTCAAGTACATCATTCCATCAGTCTTCTTTATTCATTATCCAGCTTTCACATACATATAAGGCTATTGGATATCTTGGATCAGGTTCACTTTAGTCCTCAAAGTGACCTCTCTGTTTCCTAATGCTTTCAAAGCTGCTTTTTGCAGCAGATTTGCCCAGGGTAATATGTCTTCTGATTTCTTGACTGCTGTTTCCATGGGCAATGATGTCATCCAAGTGAAATGAAATTATTGATAACTATAATCCTTTCTCTGTTTGTCCTGTTAAAGCTCATTGATCCAGCTTGAGAATTTTTGTTTTATTTATGTTGAGGTATAATTCGAATTAAAAGATATATGCAGTCTCTGATTGTGCTTCAATTCCTCTGCTTTAAGCAAGTAAAGTCGTGTCATATGCATATTGCTGGGTTGTGGTGAGTCTTCCTCCCATCCTGAGGCCACATTCTTCTTTATATACCCCAACTTCTCAGATTAGTTGTTCAGCATGCAGGATCAGTATCATGAATGAATACAGCCCTAATGAACACCTGTCTGATTTTAAGCCATGCAACTCCCCTTGTTCTGTTCAAACAACAGCCTCTCCAGAATCCCCCTTCTGTTCAATGTTACCAACAGACTGTTATGAACCACACCGTGGCTTACTTTTATGTAGTCAACAAAACACAAGTAAATATATTTCTGATCTTCTCTCACTGCAGTTAATACCCATCTGATCTTGGTGGTTGGGACTCCAAGTCACTTCCAGTCTCCATGCTATAACATTGCTTCATCATTCAGGACTAAAGCATTTTCGTTGTCTTCACTTGGCTGAACATCCTAGGACAAACTTCTAGAGATATAATTTTAAGAGTGATTACATCCCAAGCCATATAAAAAGGGCATAATCATTCTTAGAAGTAGCAGCCAGCTTGAGCTTGTTGTCCACATTTCTTTTAATTCTGTGCGGAAATGTAAACCATGTACACATCCTATATTTAAATGAATCGTTCCCATGACAAGAATCAGTAGCTGCTGCCAAACACTGGCATCTAAATCACACGCTCTTGAAAGGCCTCTTGTGGCCCAGTTTTAAAGTAGTGGCACTAGCAAGTTGCTACTGCCATCCATATTCCCCACCACACACACACTGAAAGTAGGTTCTGAAGATAAATAGCATGCTGTAGAGTCATCGGGATGAAAGGTACAAAAAGAACATAAAGGGACATTACTGAACCTTCCTCCCATCCAACGAATTCTACCAGGTGAGAACTGAGCACCTATTATTATTAAATAATATTGTCCTGGACAAGAGCCAATGCATCCAAGCTTCTTTCTCTACGGCACCATTAAACGCATGAGAATCAAAAGAAGGTAATTTCCCAGCTATAATCAGCCCTTCATAATGAGCCAGCTTTGGGGTAATTAGCCTCTTCCTCAGAATTGCTTCCTCCCTTACATCACCCCTACCTTACATCTTTGCTATGGCTTTACCCTCCAGGAAGCATCGGACTCCTACCTGCCATCCCCTCCATCCCTGAGAGACCCTAACATTTCTGAGTGCTTTTGTCTATAACAGTTGAAACATGCATCTGTCTTTTTCAAACAATCCTCTAAGTACTAATTATTGAAGGATAATATTCTGCTTCCAAACATACATGCTAATGATATAGATCTGTAATTATTTTTGGAAGTAATTATAAGGAGGGAGATATTTAATTTGTTGAGTGGTGTTAACGCAGCAGATAGAGAGACCTGGTAGGAAGCTCGTCCAGCCTGCTGCCCAGAGAAAACCTCACTGGACACGGCCACCTTACTTGGGTGGCCAACATACGCCAAGAGTTGGACAGCAGCAAATGGAGAATACAATGTAGATCTTATCAATCATCCACCACATATGAATCTCAGGGGAAATAGCCAAACTCATCAAAACTGAAGAGAGGAAACAGACTTTCGGCTCATGATTTTCATAGGGTAAATGGGTACGCCCAAGTAGGATGTTCTGGTAGCCATCAGAACATTTTCTCCTCTTAAGAACATTCTTCCACACAAAGTATAAAAGGTTGTCCAATACACTGACATTTGGATATGTGTCCACAGCCTGGAAATATCAGTTTTCATGAGGAAGTTTGATTCTCTGGACTTCCTATCCAGGAAGCTGTTGTGGTTAGGTGTCATTGAGTTGATTCCCACTCATTGGACTCTATGCACAGCAGAACAAAATATTTTCTGGTTCTGCACCATCTTCACAATCATCCTTATGTTTGAGTCCATTGCTACCATCAATCCATCTTGTCCAGGAAGCTATCCAATAAGCTCTCTGGACATTGTAATTCTTACTCACCTTAGGAGTCTGCTGGTGTAGTGAGCAGGGAAACTAGCACATCAAGAGTTGCATAGAAGATTCATTCATCCAACAAATACTATTGAAGCCCTTCTCTGCAAGAAAAAAGAAAAAATAGACCATTTCTTTTTGTAAAGGAAACCATGATTCTTTTAGGAGACATTATTAACTATAAATTTTAATGTAATGTTGTTAGCTGCTGTCAAATCAAGCTCAACTCATGGTGTCCCCAGGTATAAATGAAATGTGATCCCTTCCTGCACCATCCCCACAATCTCTGGCAAATTGGACGTTGGCGATCCATAGGGTGATCCAGTGGCTGATTTTTGGAAATAGATCCCCAGGGTTTTCTTCCTAGTCCATCTTAGTCTGGAAGCTCTGCTGAAACCTAGTCCATATGCCAGTAGCACGCACATCTCCACTGACAAGATAGGAGCTGCATAGGAAGTGCATTGGCTATGAGTTGGAGCCAGGTGCAATGAACAGCAATGGAGGTGAATGTCACTGACTTCCTTCAGCTCTTCCATTTCCATGAGGCAAGGGTCAGACAGGCCCTCACCCTCCATCCTTCTTTATTCTGACACCAACCATTCCTCCCACGGCACTCTTCTTCTATGTAGGTTCAATCATCTGTTGCAATGGCCTCACATGATTCAGAGACAGTATTCATGACTAAGGGGGGTGTTGGTTATTAGGTAAGTTAAGAGGTTACCATAAGTCAGGAGGATCAACAAACAGTAAGGATACAGTGATTTGCCCACTGAAGTCCCTCACCTCAGCCAATAGCCAGGTCTGTCTCATTCAGCCACATGGTCCCTTGGCCTCTGCCTTTGTGGGACAAGAAGCCAGTCTACCTGTCACTCTATCCCACAGTTCCATCCTCTCTGACCAGATGAGGATAAAGTACCCCATAACCTCAGAATTTCTTCTCTGCATCTCTTTGCCACAGTTTCTGGTGCATCGGCTCTCAGTGACCTCCACCACTTCAAGCACAGAGCTTGGACATGCTCTTTCAAATGGCCCTGCCACTGTTCTCTGTGTCCCGGGGGCTCTTCTATACAAATGAATGACTGATGAAGGTACGGCTATTAAACCTCCAAGAGAAACAAAGGATGGTTTCTTAAGTCATGTCTTCTAATATGGATATATTTTTTCTCTTTAATTTCATATTGTGGTGAGTTATAATAACTGGGTTTCTTTTTATTAATCTTTTTGTTTTCTCTTTCAAACCATTTTATTAGGAGCTGATCCAGATCTCATAACATTCCATAGTTCAATCACATCCAGCAATATTAAGCAATTGCTACCAAAATCTGTTTCAAAACGTTTTCTTTTTTTCCCAATAATTTTACTGGGTGCTCTTACAGGTCTTATAACAGTCAATACAATATTTGTATCAAATACATTTGTACACATGCTGCCATCTTCATTTCCAAATATTTTCTACTTGAGCCCTTGGTATAAGCTCTTCGTTCCCACTCCTTTTTTTTTCAATCATTCCAATGGGAGCCCACACCACTCCCATCATGATCAACACACATGTCAATTATATGCATACCACATTTGCATACCTGTTGCCATCATCACCCCGGAAGCATACTCCCTCCACTTAGTCCCTCAGTACCAGCTCCTTATATTTCCCCTTCCTCCCCCTCCCCCATGGACTCTTAATAATTTACACATTGTTATTACTTTTTCATATTATACTCAGTCCAATGTGTTCCTCAACTGACTGCCCCACTGTCCATACTCCAGAGAGATCATATGTAGACCCCTGAAATTGGTTACCTCCTTCCACTCCACTCTCCCACTGTCCCAAAGAAATCATCTGTCCTGAATTCCCCATGTTCCCAACTCCATTGTACATCCCCGGGTCTAACCAGATTTGCAAGGTAGAACTGGGATCATGATAGTGGGTGGGAGAAAGCATTTGAGAACTAGAGGAAAGTTGCATACCTCATTGTTGCCAAACTGTGCCCTGACTGACTACTCTCCTCCCTGCAACCCTTCTGCGAGGGAGTGCTGCTTCACCTATTAATGGGTTTGGGATCCCCACTCAGTACTCCCCCTCCTTTATGATGAAACAGTTTTTAGTTCTTTGATGCCTGACACCTGCTCCCTTCGACAACTTGTAGTCACATAGGCTGGTGTGCTTCTTCCATGTGGACTTTGTTGCTTCTGACCTAGATGGTCACTTACTTACTTTCAAGTCTTTAAGACCCCAGACACTATATCTTTTGTCAGTTGGGCACCATCAGCTTTCTTCACCACATTTACTTATGCACCCACTTGTCGTCAGCAATCATATCTGGGAGGTGAACAAACAATGTTATGATTTTTAGTTCTTAACTCCTGATAGGTGATCACATTGGCAGCTCGTGGTCACACAAGCTGGTGTGCTTCCTCCATGTGAGCTTTTTTGCTTCTGAGCTAGATGGCTGCTAATTTACTTTCAAGCCTTTAAGATCTCAGATGCCATATTTTTTGAAAGCTGGGCACCATCTGCCTTTGTCACCACCTTTGTTTATGTACACATTTGTTTTCAGTGATCATGTCTGGAAGGTGAGCATCATGGAACGCCAATTTAATAAACAAAATGTTCTTGCACTGAGGAAGTTCTTGAGTGGAGGCCCAATGCCCATCTACTCTCCTAATACTAATCCTATAAGTATATGCATGTTGATCTATTTCCCCATTGTCCTATATAAATATATTCACCTATGTACATGCCTGTATTTGGACCTCTATATATGCCCTTTATCACCCAGCTCTTTCCTCTATTTCCTTTTACTTTCCTCTTGTCCCACCATCATGCTCAGTCTTTATTGGGGTTTCAGTATTTTCTCTATTACATTACTCTTGATCAATCCCTATTATGCCTCTCATACCCACCTTGTCACTAATTTTGAATCCCTGTTATTCCCTTGTCCCTGGACTAGTCAACACCACTGCCTTTTCCTCTCCTTCCTATCTCCCATGTTCCCCTCCCCCCCACCTCCGGAACCATCAGTCCTGTCATTTTTGCCTCCACACAGTTCATCCAGCCTATCTTATCTAGATAGACCTGAAGAGACCAAAATATGTACAAAAACCACATGCATCTGAAGATGAAGCAATCCAAAGAAACGAAGATGATGATAACAGCAAAGAAACTCCAATGTCATATATATAATAAATATATATTTTATATACAATATGTCAAAATAATAGTGCTGTTATAGCAGAAATAATGTAAGTGGGTGGTTGCAAATGACAAAAAAATTTTTTCTCACAGTTCAGGAGGCGACAAGTCCAAATCCAGGGTCTCCATAGTGGCTTGACCTTCTGTGAGTCTCTCTCTCGGTTTCCACTGTCTATAGGTGTTCCTAGATGTTCTGCAGCATCTCGGTGTGTCTCTATGGCTATCTGGGGCATTTTTTTTTATGTAGCTATTTCTGCTTGTTTATTTATAAATCACTTTATTGGGGTCTCATACAACTCCCATCACGAACAATATATATGTCAATTGTATGCAGAGCACATTTGCACACCTGTTGCCATCATCACCCCAGAAACATCCTCCCTCCCCTTAGGCCCCACCAGCTCCTCATATTTCTCCCCATCCCCACTCCTTCTCCCCCATGAAGCCTTAATAATTTTACACATTGTTATTACTTTTTCATATCATACACTGTCCTATGTATCTGTTCACCCACTTCTCCGCTTTCCGTACCCCAGAAAGGTCATATGTAGATCCCCGCAGTTGGTTCCCCTTTCTACTATTTTGATCATTTCATTACTGACAGATGAGTAGGTTTAGGATCTAACCTACACTGGTATGACCTATTAGCATAATAAAAGGAAGCCCTCTATCTTCAAGTGGGATCATAGCTACTAGGAATTCAATTCATCTGAGGGTGATCCATAACAGCTTGTTTCCTACTCTATTTGTCCCAGGTCCTGCAAATGTTAGGGGTGGACTTGCTTTTTTGAAATTGATGGTGTCGCCATGTGTTTCCTTTTGTTTTCTGAATAAACAGTTACTCAACCTTTCACTGTAAGCCTTCTATGTAATTATAGTTTAGGATGTGATTTTGAAACAACATATAGCTGAATTTTCAAGTTTTCAAGCTTTGTTCTTTCTTGGGCAATGTATTGAATTAGATATATTGTCATGACTATTGTTTGTCTTTATGGCATTATCTTTTTCTAGAGACTCTCTTTATTACACTCATACTTGGTTTTTCCCCTTCTTTGGTGTTTTTTGCTGCACCTTTGCTGACCCTCTTGGGTGATTTGAAAGCTGTACATCATCTTTCAATTCTATTTCATGATATCTTTAATGTTTTTTAAAAATCGATTCCTCTGCTGAAGTAAAAAGTACAAAGATATCTTTTGACTACTCATTTGAAACAAGAAACTTACTCTGCTTCCTTTTGCTTCAGTGCTCATTTTTTCTAATGTAAATGTAATATATACATGTCTATTATATATATTCTCAGTCTCTATTCTATAATAGAGAATATATTATATTATATCTCTTACATATAAAAGAATAGATAATATTCTCTATTATATAGTCCTATATACATATAATATATAACTTATAGAAAATAATTCTAATAAATCTATAGTACAATGATAACAAATCTATACTATTCACTGTTTCTATATCATATTTAGGTAAGCAATGAATAAGAATATAGATAGATGATAGATCTGTAGATAGATCAATAAACAGATGCTACAAGGACCCTGGTGGCACTGTTAGGTAAGTATGGGACTGCCAGTCATGGCTGAGTGACTCAAACCCACCAGTCACTCCAAAGGAGCAGTGAAGGCTATCCACACTAGTTGAGAGCAATACAAAGGAAGTACTATAGATGGTCCCTATGAGTCAAAAAGAATTGGATGAGTCAAAAAGAATCTTCATTTCTCTATGATAAGTGCCCAATTATATGGACGTCACATGGTTAACCTTAAAAACTGTCAAATTGTTGACCATTGTGGCTGTATCATTTTATTCAAGTAAATTTTAAAAGATAGGAACTTATATTCTTAGAGTTCTTACTCCTCTCAGAATGCTCCTTTGGGGCCTTCACATATATGATAAATTGAGGGAAATATACCTATTTCATAATAGTTTTTCCTTAAAATTCTGTAGAATTTGTTCCAAGATTTTCTGATAATCTATTTTTTCAGAGAAATCATTATCTAGTGTAATTTTGTTCCTTTCAAGCCACCAGTTTGCCCAGTTTTGATACTTTATATCATATTTATATGATATTTTCGTTCATTTTAAAAATTAAATCTTTGTGTATTTAAATTTTTCCTCCACATAGGGGAAAAGCTACTACATACATACATCCCACATCCCTGGGTGATCCCCAGAAACTATGGCAGGGGCCAAACCAATCCAGGGATACATACAACAGCCAAGTAATTTCAGAGGGAAAGAAAGAGGAAAAAAAGAGACTTGGGTAGGGGGCAAGCAGAGCACTAACCCACCCAAGGAGAGGGTGTTGCTTATATCTCCACAGGAGGATTGGGGGAAGGTGGCGGGAGAAGGGGGGAACTGACCATAAGGATCAACCCTCCTCTGAAGGTTTGGACAACAGAAAAGTGAGTGAAGGACAGCAGAGGATGATATCAGATAACGGAATAATAATCAAGGTGCACCGGTGGAGAGGGGAGCTGGAGATGTGGGGGAACCAAGAGGGATGAGCCCCTTCGGGTCAGTGGTGCGACTGGAGCTGCTGGAAGCATGGAGAGAAGATGGGGTAGAGAGACGGAGCCAACAGAAGCTCCTATTTGAAGGATGGGCATCATAGGAGTGGATTGGGGGAGAGGTCGGGCAGTGTAAGAGATGACAGAACAATAACAATGTCTTGAGGGTTGGTGGGGAGTGGGGGAGAGCAGGGGAAGAAGGGAAGGGATGGAAAAGCCAACACCAGGGGCTCAAGGGACAAGGCAGATGATTGGAGAACAATAACAGCAGCAGACATGTCAAAGTGCTTGGCACAGTATGTTTATTTGTGTATTGTGAAAAATGATGATGTACGAGCCCAAAATGAAATTAAAATAAATAAATAAGCAAATAAATAAATAATCATAACTTATCAAGAGTTTGTGAGGGAGGGAGGATGGGAGAGGGAGAGGAAAGAAATGGAGAGTTGACATCAGGGGCTCAAGTGGGAAAAGAATGCGTTGAAAATGATGATGGCAGCATATGTGCAAATGTGCTTGATACAAAGGGTGAATGGATTGTGATAAGAGATGTAAAAGCCCTCAATAAAAGTATTTAATAAAAGAAACTTTCCTCCAAACAATGCTACATTAAATATTGTATTCTCCATATGTCATCTGTATTTTTAGGCCTTTGTTTTAGCTCTAAAACAAACAAACAAAATATTCCTCATTTATTTTTTGTCACTGAATCTGACTGCTATTCAAATCCCTATTATTGTCTGCCTGCCATATTTATTATCTGCCCTCCCACCATTTTTATTTTATTTCCCTTACATACATACATACAAGAGCATGTCAAATTTTCATGTTACATCAATCATTTACTTCTTTACAATATCAATTAAAAAATTTTAGCACCTTCAATTAGATGTAAATTTCTCCTATGTCGTTTTAATTCTGTCTCACTTAACTTCTGTTTACCATCATCTTAAGAGAGTATTGTCAATGTATTTCTCTACATCAGTTTCATGGGTACGTAACTTCTCACATTCAGGTGAAGTCATTGAGAATGCTCTTTGTTTTTCTGATTCCTATAATAAATCATGTTCAAAAGTATGTGTTCCCTCTGAATTCTTGAAGTAATATTTCCTTTCCTTGTGTTGCAGCATTTAAATAGATTTCTTTTAGGTAAAATTTGGATCAAATAAAACTGACCATTGTAACCATCAAAAATGTACATTTCAATGGCTCTTATTGGATTCACAATGTGCAGTCATCAGTGGTAATTTCAGAACATTTCCATCACCCCAGAAAGATACTCCATACCCATTAAGGAACCCCCCACCATTCTCCCAGTCATCAGATCCTGGCACCCACAAATTTACTTCTTTCTCTATAGGTTTGCCTCTTATGGACATTTCATATAAATAGAATCAAACAATAGGTTACCTTTTGTGTTTGACTTCTTTCAATTAGCATACAGTTTTGCAGTATTTTGATCACTGTCTGGGTTAGTCTGGGTTGATTAGAGAAACAATGCCAGAGGCATGCAGATATCTGTAAGAGAGTTTTAGGTCTAAGAGCAATTGTATATTAAGGAAACATATCAACCCAGTCCAGATCAAGTCTTCAAGTCTGATATTAGCCGACATGTCTGTTATTAGTTCATAAATTCCTCTTGAGATTCAAGTAGGACATGCAATAATGCTGAATTTGGGAAGATGATAGGCCAGTAGGTAGAAGGTCTTATGGATCCAGTGGCAGTGGAAACATCTCAACACTGGTGCCGGTCTCCACGTGACTCCTCCAGTTCCAGGGTTTTGGCTGGGATCAGCATGTTTTCATGTGTCTTGTCAGCAGGAAATTGAAGCAGAGAGTGGGTGTGTCGCACATCCAGAGAGGAAGATAGACATTCCCAGAATCCTCAGGAGAAGGCCATGGCCACACAGAGGCCTCAGTGGCTATGATCTGACTGACAGGGTAGACTCCACCCCTTCACTCAAGTTGACAGGCAATTATGTAACTGCTACATGTACTTACCTCCATAGATTAGTGGGACTCCCACGGTATCATCAGCTAGAATGACAGAGCTGTCTCGGTCTTTCTGATGTTTACAGAATGGTGGAGAAAAACCCCTTCCCCACTATAAACTAGAGAGAAAAAACAGGATGTGCCATGAACTGACAGGACAACACTGAACAAGAACAGTAACAAACTTCCTACAGCTCTCACATTCCATAACTTAAAATGAAGTCTTCCATCTTTCTCTTTTTAGCCATAGTCTTCAATGCCACCATTTCAAGGAGGAGTATATTATGTTAGCATAGTCACATCTGGGGAGAACCAAGGTACCTATGTCTTTAAAGGAAAATCCTTTTTCAAAAGAAAAGTTGACAATACTTAGAAACCTAAGGACTTCTAAAAATACCTGTGTCCAGACACTCACAGCAGGGAAGAGAAATGCAGAGGATCCACAGTTTTACAGAACAGGAGACGAAAAGGTCAAGGAGACCTTTGGGTTTTGCACATTATAAAGGAACCACCCACCTTAGCCGATAAAAGACTTCCCTCACCTTCCAGAAAAGTGACTGGGATGGGATGCATCTACCATTCGGGGGTTTTCAGAGCTAGAAATGGCAAAGATTTTGTAAAAGTTATATTTAAGATGTAAGAAGTATTCTATAATAATATCCTGATTAATTCTCATCAATTATCTGATAGGCTCTCTTGGCTTTGATGACATTGATAGTTAAGACACTCAGCTTGCATGTGCTTTAATTTCTCTATAAATAAATGAAAGCCAGTTGTTCTAAGCAAAGAAGCACATAATCCAGAAAATAAATAAAAATCATTAAATAATACAATTAGCTCTCAAACTCAAAGAATGCAAATATTTGGACAATGTGCATGTATTATAAGGGGGGCGGTCACTAAATAGAGTGAAAAGCCTTAAAATCAGATTGTAGCTTTTAATTTATTGGGCATATGTTTTTTTTTCCACATTATGTAATCTGTTGAGGTCTTGGTTTCCCCAAGTGTATGGGACACAAATTATCAATGAGTATAAATTAACCATATTAACAAATAGATGTAAACTCTGCTTATGCCACCTTTGGGCAGCACAAGCAGTTAAGCACTTAGTTATTAACCCAAAGGTGGGCAGGTCAAACTCATCCAGAAGTGCCTCAGAAAAAAGGTCACAGTCTTGGGACAAAAGACTACAGAGCACAATTCTCTCCTGTACATACGGGTTCACCGTTAGTCAGAATTAACTTGGTAGCAACTGATTTGTTTTGGTTTTTATATGAACTCTGCTGCACTCACTGTATCTTGGGAAGAATTTGAGGGGGGGATAATGGGTCATAATTTTCACACTTGCAGAATATTCTAAAAATTAATATTGTTCTTATGGAAATCAACAGTAACTGTAGCAACTGAGAATTGATCAAGTTAGCAAGGAAAAAAGAAAGCCTCTTTTAATACAGCCAAAGCAATGACCCCAAATCTACCCACTGGTTTTCATAGAAGAATCAGCATTAAAACTTTTTGCATACATAGCATCAAAATATATTTAATATATCCACTTCATGCATAATAGTTCACTTCAAGATAGTAGTTTTCAGTTCAAATAAGAAGCAGCAAGTTAGAAGGTGGGGCAAAGTAAACCACAGGAGAAGGGAAGGAATTGTCAGGCTGACAGTAAAACATGGCACTCTTAAAAAACAAGACAACAACTATGAAATATCTGAATTTAAGGAGTAAAATGTGGGCTGTTAATTAAGTGCAAAAACCCCAATCCTAAAAGATTCTATGAATATTACTTTATTAATAGAATAAAAACATATTTAAAAGGATGGCAAGAGTACACCCTAGTTAGAAGGCAGAGAAGTGATTAATGCACACCTGTTTTAGCCAGAGTTCTCCAAAGAAGCAGAATCAATGGGGAACATATCCAGACATTTCCACAAGGCTCTTGCCCTTGTGGGGCTCACAAGTTTCACGATCACAAGGCGGACAACAGGCTGTGAAGTCCAAGAGGGTTTCTCTATAACCATTTTGAGGCAGAATTCCATCTCTTCTCAGAATCCTCAGTTTTTTACAGATGACTTCCAACAGATTGGATTAGGCCCATGTAATTTATGAGGAGAAAAGGCTAATCTGCCTATCACACTCAATTGTGAATATGGATAAAATATCTTCATAGGAATGTCTATACTAATGTTTAGTCAAACAGTCAGGCAGTATAGCTGAACCGAGTGTATACATAAATTTAACCATCAGATTAATTTCCACTGAATTCTTTTCCACTGAAAATGCTTCTTCGAATTTTTGATACTTTACTGAGAAAATTTCAACATTTGGTCACTCACTGCCATCGCGTCAATTCTGACTTATAGTGACGCTGCAGGACAGAGTAGAACTGCCTCCACAGGTTTCTGAGACTTCTCAGGAGTAGAAAGGCTTATTTTCTCCCATGGAGCATCTGGTGGCTTCAAACTGGTCAACTTGCCACTGGCGGCCCTACATGTAACCTACCCTGCCCCAGAGCTTCGCCAACACAGTCGACATGACCCCACTATCCCGACCCCAGTCCTGCCTTTCATTAGGTTAGACGGGGGAGTGTGCACAGGTGCAGATAAGAGATAAGCGCTCAGGACACAGGGAATTCAGGAACAGGAAGGGGAAAAGCAATATCGGAAAAGTAGGGGGAAGGTTGGGAAAGGAGGAAAGGAAAGGGGAACTGATTGCCATGATCAACACATACACACACACACACACATACACATGGTGGAATGAACAACAGAAATCACAGGAGAAGGGAGACAGCAGTCGGTTTAAGATATGAAAAGAACAATAATCTATAATTTATCAAGAGGTCACAAGGGGGGTGGAGGGAGGATCTGATCCCAAGGGCTCAAATAGAAAGTAAAAGCTTAGAAAATAAAATGATTTCACATGTACAAGTATTTTTTGATACAACTGATGTATGGATTGTTGTAAGACCGTCCAATAAAATGATCTTTTACTTTTTTTTCCCTTGCATCACTGGCCTCAGGTGGTGGGAGTAGGAGGCCCAGCCTTTGCGCCGGTGGAGCTGGAATTGAACCTCCATCCCAGTGGGCCGCAGTCCCGCGCACAACCACTACGCCACCGGGGCTCAGCCCCAATCTTTTACTTTAAAAAAAATTGTGGAACACATAATTCTATATCTCATTCCCCTGATGCTAGATGTTTTCTGCTTCAAAGGGTGTTAGGAAGACACAGTCTAGCATGCCCAAAGGATTTGCCTTACCAGGAAATTGTGTTTTGGGGGGTGGGGGGTATCACTGCCCTCTGGGGGGAGTAGTAGGCCCAGCCTTGCTCCTGGAGAGCTGCTGCTGGATTTGAACCGCCAACCCAGTGGGCTGCAGTCCCGCGCTCAACCACTATGCCACCGGGGCTCAGGCTGTTACTTGGAAAGTTAAAGGCATTCTTTTGATAATCCCTTGCCTTTGTTTTCAATTGAACAGCTCTCCAATGTTCGTATCTCCCTAACAGATGCCAGAATCCATGCTCACTCCTGTGCCATGGGTAAATAACTTCGAATTCCATAGACTCTAACTACTTAGACCAACTGCATGGAGTTCATTACAACTACCAATGGCGCTGGATAGGGATTTCGAGACTGTAATCTTGACAGCAGCCACCTCATCTCCCTCCTATGGAGCGGCTGTGAGTCTGAACCACTGACTTGGTACTTAGCAGTTCAATGCCTATTCTACAGCACCGCCAGGCCCCATTCTTAACATCATAGTGCTATGCAATTTTCTATTGCTACGCAATTTTCTATTACAATTTTCTAATTGAGACATTAAAGATTATTAACATTTTCTATTTATGACCTAAAATGAACAAGGTTGTGGAGCACTGAGGAATCTACATAGATAGTCTTGTAAGAAAAGGAGTTTTTACACAAAGTGCGGTCCTTTTACAAAGCTCATACACATAAGGATTCCAAATACTTAAATTTCTTTTTCAGGAGATAGAATACTTAGTTATAAGTTGATAATTTTTTGTTGTCTGGAATTGGTTGCAGTTTTTGATAAATACTATTTGGGTGTTTTAAAGTGTAAATTACTATTATCATAGCCTCTGTTATTAATGCATGACTACATTTTTTGGTTAATACTAAAAAGTAGCGAGGCACACTTGGGTCAATATTCCAGACATAAAACTTCCACTTACTGGATTGTAATATATGCAAATATTGTTATTTCTTTCTTAAATGCTCTTTATTTACTTTTAGGCTGCAATTAGAATGCACAAATTCTGTTTCAAGATGACATTTTAAAATTTTCTAAAAAAAATTTTTCTAATATGACAGCAGCAAAAAAAATTTTCTGTAATTACAAAGAGCTATCCATAATTAAATTATTCTAAAGTAATAATTAAGTATTACTCTAAAATAAATACAACATTTTTTTAATCCTTTTATTGGGGGCTCATACAACTTTTATCATAATCCATATATACATACATTGTATGCTAAGCACATTTGTACATTTGTTGCCCATATCATTCTCAAAATATTTGCTTTCTACTTAAGCCATTGGTATTAGCTCCTCACTTTTTCCTTCCTGCCCCCCTCCCCCACCTCATGAACCCTTGATGATTTGTAAATTATTATTACTTTGTCATATCGTCCACTGTTTGATGTATCCCTTCACTCACTTCCATGTTGTCTGTATCCCAGGGAGGAGGTTATATGTATGTAGATCCTTATAATCAGTTCCACTTTTCTACCCCACCCTCCCGGTATTGCCACTCTCACCATTGGTCCTAAAGGCATCATCTGTCCGGGATTCCCCATGTTTTGAGCTCCTATCTGTACCAGTGTATATCCTCTGGTCTAGCCGGATTTGTAGGGTAGAATTGGGATCATGATAGTGGAGGGGAGGGAAGCATTTAAGAACTAGAAGAAAGTTGTATGTTTCATCACTGCTACACTGCACCCTGATGGGCTCATCTCTTCTAATGACCCTTCTGTAGGGGGTTGTGACATTACCTACAGAGGCGCTCTGAGTCCCCAATCTGTACTTCCCCTCGTTTATAACGATTTATTTTCTACTTCTTGATGCCTAATAACTGATATCCTCGACACCCCATGATCACACAGGGTGATGTGCTTCTTCCATGTGGACTTTGTTGCTTCTGGACTAGATGGTTGCTTGTTTGTTTTCAAGCCTTTAAGACCCCAGATGCTATATCTTTTGATAGCCATGCACCATTAGCTTTCTTCACCACTTTTGCTTATGCACACATTTGTTTTCAGCCGTCATGATTGGAAGGTGAGCATCATGGAATGTAAATTTAATAGAATAAAAGTTCTTGTATTGAGAAAGTATTTGAGTAGAAGCCCAATGTCCATCTGCTGCCTTAATACTAACCCTATAAGTATATGCATGTAGATCTATCCCCCAATCATCATATATAAAAATAATTACCTATGTACATGCCTGTATTTAAAATTCTATAAATGCTATTTGCCTCCTGTTTCTCTCCTCTATTTCCTTTTACTTTCCTCTTGTCCCACTATCATGCTCAGCCTTCATTTGTATTTCAATAATTTCTCTTGGTTACATTACCCTTGACCAATCCCAACCAGACCACTCACATCCACTTTGCCACTGATTTTGGGTCACGTGTTCTTCCCTTTTCCCTTGGTTGGTCAACACCAACACCTCCTTTCCCCCACCTCCCCCTCTCCCATATCCCTCCAGAACCATCAGTCCTATTGTTTTCACCTCCAGACTGAATAAATACAACTTTAGCAGCTGTTTTCAACTTTTTAGTTCTAACTTAAATACACATTTTCAGTTGTGGAAGACAATACATTATATTTCATCCACTTTCTGAGAAGGGTTTTTCAAGAGTCAACTAACTCTAGAAACATAGTATTTAACAGTCCACCAAGCAACCAGAGAAAAGGTTGATTGATTGGAGTACACAACTCTCTTACATGGCATCAACTCATGTGATATTCTGCAGCTATTGGAAGTACTTTGTTGTTGTCCTGTTACCTCTTTTAGAAGTATCTTCATTCTAAATTGAAGAATGTGGATGTTTTAGCATTACCAAGTGAATTTGGGTGGTTTTATTTTTACTTTTATTTTTATGTTGAATTCCCTGAAAGACCTGTTGCTATTCAAGACTGTGGAGTCAACTCTGAGCCAGAGTAGCCCTACAGATGGCAGATTGAAACAATACCTGGTCCTACAGCATCCTCACAATTGGTATGTGTGAGCCAATTGCTGCAGCCACTAGATCAACCCATCTCATCTAGGGCCTTCCTCTTTTGGAATGACGCAATCCTTTACCAAGCACAATGTTGTTTTTCAGGCACTTGTCTCTTCTGACAACGTGTCCAAAGTATGTGAGATGATGTCTGAAGAGCATTCTGACTACCTTTTCCAGGATAGACATATCTATTCTTCTAGCAGTCCATGGTACTCACATATTTCAAATGCCTCAGTTCTTCTCCAATCTTTCTTACTCCAGCTTTCCAATGCATATGAGGCAATTCATAATGTCATGGGTTGGGTCATGAACACCTTAGTCCTTGAAGTGATATCTTTGTTTTTTGACACTTTAAAGAGATATTTTATTTTAAAAATCGCCAATCCAATACATCATTTGATTACCTGAATGCTTTTTCCATGAGAATTGATTGTGAATTTACATCCAATGAAATCCTCAATAAGTTCATTTTGCTCTCCATCTATCGTGATGTTGTCTGTTGTTCCAGAGGTGAGGATTTGTGTTCTCTTTACCTTTAGATACAATCCATACCGAAGATTGTACTCCTTGATTTGCATCAGCTACTGTTTCATGTCCACCCTGCTTTCAGCAAGGAAGCTTATGTCATCTGCAGATCACAGGCTCATTATAAACCTTCTTCCAACCTTGCTGATTCTTCCTACAGCTCAACTTTCAGTTTATGGGCTCAGCATATAGAATGAAAAATGTGGTGATGGAATATTCACTGATATTTACTGGTTTTTCCTAAGTTTGCGTCATGCAGTATTCCCTAGTTCAATGATTGTCTCTTCACCTGTGCACAGGTTCTACATGAGCCTAGTGAAGCGTTTCAGAATACCCCGTCTTTACAATGTTATTCAGGTTGTTATGCTCAACAGTGTCAAATGGATTTCCATAAACAATGAAGCACCAATAAGCATCTTTCTATGTGGCAGTCACCTAATCTGGTGTCAGTTTGAGGATTTAGAGTGTAGGGGTGCAGTTTAGCCTGTCAATCTGGATATAGCCAATGAGTCTTCTGAGAATTCTGGAAAATCTGCTACTTCCTTCTGGGGGGTGAGAAACTCTCTGATCACACCCTGAGAGATATTGCAGCTGGCAAGACAATAGTACCTGGAGCTGGATAAGCCACATGGAAGCAACCAGACCTGTGAAGCCAGAGAAGTCACAGAGAGACCCCTGCCAGTGCTGAGATGCTTACAATGCCACTGGATCCAAAGATTTTTCTACCCACTCCTTGTGGTTGTACTGCATTTGGCTTCATTGCATGTGTTTCATGAGTCTGAAGAGGACTTTATAAATTGGTATCAGACATATGAGCTAATATCAGGCTTATGACCTTGACCTGCACTGAGTTGGGATGTTCTCTTAACGTACAATTACCCTTTGTATTAAACTCTCTCTTATATACATTTGTGTGTTTATGAATTTGTTTAATCTAGTCTACCCAGATTAACACACTCTGGTCTCAAGTTTCAGCAAAGATTCATCTGACATCACATCCTGTTCTGAATCTACCTTTAAATTTTTGGCAGTTCCCTGTAGACATCTTGCTATAGTCTCTCTCTCTCTCTCTCTCTCTCTCTCTCTCTCTCTCTCTCTCTCTCTCTCTGTCTCAAAACTATCTTCAGCAAAACTTTATATGATAAACTTTATTTATCATGATATTAATGACAGAGTTCAAGAATTCTGAGTTCTGTTGTTAGTGATCTAGACACTAGCAATTTAGTCACTAATCAAGTCAAATCTGCAGTAAAGAAAGCCTATCTTCAAAATGCTATGTTCCTGATTGAACCCACTCAAATGATTTCTTTTCAACATAAGCAGGTAGTCTTAAAATGAGGTGCTTAATCCAGCTAGGAGATCCTGGTAGTGCAGTGGTTAGGTGATGAACTGTCATCCATGTGAGCAGCAGTTCAAAATGACAGCAGCTCTACATGTTCTTTACCCAAGACTGGACTTTGTACTCCTGTAAATAGTTATAGTCTCAGAAACGCACAGGGGGTCACTGTTATTCTGCATTTATTTGATGAAAGTGAGGGAATCCAGATGAAGAGATTATCTTTTCTTCTAAGGCTTAGCTGCTACCTAATATTCTTGTTAGCTCGAATAAGCCCTACCAATAGTCACACTCCCACAACAAAACTTTGAGTTGCCACTCATATGGGACCAGGTGGACGGACATCTTAGTACTTCACCTGGTCTTAAATTCGTGTCATCTATATGCAATGGTTGCTGCAACACCTGCCATTGCAATGGGGACAAACAGCCCATTTTTAGTTTTTCAGACAACTATGTATTCTGATGTTCATCAGCTGAAGAAAGAGAAAAAACTATCTTCTCTGAAGTAGTAAGTGGTTGAAGAATCTTCCATGAGCCACAGATCTGTGCCAGGCCTGTGTGGTTATTTGTAACATGACTCACTCTCTATTACTAAAGCATACATATTAATTTATTTTATTTTGTATAATGTCTGTACCTTTGCATTGTTTATACTATTAAGGTAACTGGTTTTTGTTTTGTTTTGTTTTGTTTGGGGGGGCATCACCGCCCTCTGGAGGTGGGAGTAGGAGGCCCAGCCTTTGCTCCTGTGGAACCGCTGCTGGAATTGAACCTCCATCTCAATGGGCCGCAGTCCTGCACACAACCTTTACACTACCGGGGCTCAGTCCACTATTAAGGTAACTGTAATAAAATTTGTGGCCTTTTTTTTTTTTTTTTTTTTTTTTAGTTTATAGAGCTTAATTTCATAGTATAAAACCATGCTTGGAAGCTAATAATTTTCTTTTATAAAGTAAATAATAAGCAATTAATGTAGGCTTTGAGAAAGTTGACTTGTGAATTTAATCCCTCTCTGAATCTTTACTCATCATAGCATGTCTAGAAGACAGGGCGGATTTGTCCCATAGAGCTTCCAAGGCTAAAATCTTTATAGAAAGAGGCCGCCGCATCTTTCTCCTGAGAAATAGCTGCTGGGTCTGAACTACTAACTCTAAGGTCAGCAACTGCACACTTAATCATGATTCCACCAGGAGTTGGAATCAACTACATGGAAATGAGATTTTGTTGTTCCTGTTGTTTTTAATTCTTTGGTATCTCAAAGTTATTTTTTATTTTAAAAAGGTAACATTGGTTAAGTAGAGCATAGGGTAGAACTTCTGCCTGCTTTAGAGAGTTAAAGTTGAAAAAAAGAAAGAAAAGTCACTACCTTAAAAGGGTGGCCCAGCATTGAAGCTGAAGCTTGGGGAGTGAGATATGCCTGACCAGAGCACATGAGAACAAACGAAAGGGGAGGAAGAGAGAATGACGTGCATCCTGGCCCACCAAGCCTTCAGGGCAATAATCCCAATCAGAACAGCTACTGCACAAACAGGACTGCATGGCCAGCCCCATTATGAAATACAGCTACCCTCGCAGACCCAAGGTCTATCGGGGCCAGGAAGAAGAAGCGGGGTCAAGATTATACCCTGTTGGACACAACCACACCAATGCAAAGCACTAAGAGTGTGCAGCAGAGCATAGAGTCACAGATGGAGTGCCAAGGATATACTTTGGGGCCAGGGTATTGGCACCCCATCCGACTGAACCAGGAGTCACTCTAGGAAGTCAACTACAGACCTTGAACTTTATACAGGTTCTTATATTGCTATTATTTTTATTATTCTGTTACATATTGTATAGTACATTGAGGGGGTTTCTTGCTGTTGTTATCATTGTTTTATGTGCTTAAGTTACTCCATTTTAGGAGACCTTTCTTGTACATATTGCTACCTCTACAGGTCTATCTAAACAAGATAGACGGAACAAAGAGGTTGGAGGCGAAAATGACAGGACTGATGGCTCCAGGGTAGGGGACATTGAAGAGGGGGAGGAGGGGAAAAGGTGGTGATGTCAACCAGCCCAGGAAAAAGGGAATAACAATTGATACAAATGCAGGGACAAGGTGGGTGAGAGAAGGCCAGCAGAGATTGATTAAGACTAATGTAACAGAGAAAAAATACTGAAACCCAAATGGAGAGTGACCATGGTAGTGGGACAAAAGGGAAACAAATGGAAATAGAAGAAGGAACTAGGGTATTATGAACATTTATAGAGGTTCAAATACAGGTATGTACATAGGAGCACATATATAAGTGAGGATGGGGAAAGAGATTAAGGTGTATGCTTATAGGGTTAGTAGTAGGACAACAGATGGGCATTGGACCTCCATTCAAGTATCTCCTCGGTTCAAGAACACTTTGTTCTATTAAATTGCTCACCTTTCTGACATGATCACTGAAGACAAATGTGTGCATAAGCAAAAGTGGTGAAGAAAGCTGATGGTGTCCGGCTATCAAAAGATGGAGTGTCTGGGGACTTAAAGGCTTGAAAGTAAACAAACAGCCATCTAGCTCAGAAGGAAGAAGCCCACATGGAAGAAGCACACTAGCTTGTGGAATCATGAGGTGTCAAAGGGATGAGATATCAGGCTTCAAGAACTAAAAAGCACAGCATTGCATGCTCACTTTCCTGATATGATCCCTGAGGACAAATGTGTGCATAAGCAAATGTGGTGAAGAAAGCTGATGGTGCCCAGCTACCAAAAGATATAGCATCTGGGGACTTAAAGGCTTGAGTAAACAAGCGGCCATTCAGCTCAGAAGCAATAAAGCCCACAGGGAAGAAGCACACCAGCCTGTGTGATCATGAGGTGGTGAAGGGATCCGGTGTCAGGCATCAATGAGCTAAACTTACATTATTATTAATGAGGGGGAGTACAGATTGAGGACCCAAAGTCCATCAATAGGTGAGGTGACATCCTTTTGCAGAGGGGCTACAAAGAGGAGATGAGACAGTTAAGATACAGGGTAGGAGCTATGAAATATGCAACCCTCCTCCAGTTCCCATGCTGCCTCCCACCCATTATCATGACCCCAATTCTACCACATAAATCCAGCTGGACCAGGAGATGTACAGTGAAGTTAGAAACATGGGAAACTTAGGATAGATGATCCATCAAGACTAGTAATAGGAGTAGTAATACCAGGAGGGTGGAGGGATGGAGGAATAGAAAGGGAGAACCAACTTCAGGGATCTACATGTAGCCTCCTCTCTGGGGCACGGACAACAGGGAAGTGAGTGTTGGGACACATTGTACAGTGTACAGGATGAAAAAAATAACTTGTAAATTACTAAGGGTTCAAGGGGAAGGGGGGGAGAAAGGGTAATATAGGGAGCTGATAATGGGGGCCTGGAGGGAGGGAGAATGTTTTGAGAGTGATAATGGCAATGGGTGTGTAAAAGTGGCCTGCATAGGAATTGTCGTGGGAGTTGTATGGGCCCCCAATAAAATGATTCATTAAAAAAAATGGCGGGAGGGGAAAGGGAAGGGTTTTTTTTTTTGTTTGCTTGTTTTTTTAAAGAGGAGCTTGTACCAAGGGCTCAAGTGGAAAATGTTTGGAAATGTATGTGGCAACATGTGTGCAAATGTGCTTGATACAAATGATGTATTGAATGCTGTAGCAGCTGTAAGAGCCCCCAGTAAAATTTTTTTTAAAAAAACACTCATTAAAAAGAAAAAAGGTGGAGCTGAGCCCCGGTGGCGTAGTGGTTGCGCGCGGGACTGCGGCCCACTGGGACGGAGGTTCAATTCCAGCAGTGGGGCTGGGCCTCCGACTCCCACCACCGGAGAGCAGTGATTGTCACCCCCCCCCACAAAAAAAAGGGTGGCCCTCCATTCAGTGCAGAAACAGCAAAGCCCACATGGAAGAAGCTCAGCAGCTTGTGTGATCAAGAGGAACTGAAGGGAGCATCAAAGACCAAGAATCACATCATTATGAATGAGGGGGAGAGCGGGGTGGGGACCTAAGGCCCACTGGTAGGTAATTGCTCACCCCTTTACAGGGGAGTCAAGGGGAGGAGACAGATCAGGCAGGGAGCAGCCAGGCAGTGATGATGCATACAAGTTTCCTCTAGTTCCTGACACCTTCCTCCCCCCAACCATCATGGTCACAACTCTACCTTACAAGGACAGATGGACTGGAGAAGGTATACTAGTAGAGAGGGGAGCTGAAGATATGGGAAAATCAGGATGGATGAGCCCCTTCAGGCCAGTAGTAAGATTGGAGCTGCTGGAGGGGTGGAGAGAAGGTGGGGTGGAGAGATGGAACCAACTGCAAGGATATGCACATAAACTCCTATTGGAAGGAGGGGCATCAGGGGAGTGGGTTGGAGGAGAGGTCAGGCAGTGTAATAAATGACAACAACAATAATTTATAGAGTATCGAGGGTTGGTGGGAAGGGGACACGGGGGAAGAGGGGAAAGGATGGAAAAGTCGATGTCAAGGGCTCAAGGGGAAAGGTGGATGTTTGGAGAATGATGACAGCAAAGAAGATGTGAAGGTGCTTGGGACATTTTGTTTATTTATGCATTGTGAAAAATGATGTATGAGCTCCCAATAAAATGATTTTTAATTAAAAATGTGGCCCTCTAATTACCAAAACCATATTACTTTCCAGAATAAATCATTCAAGTAACTAATGTACCAATATATTGATGTATATGGATACTGATGAGGCTACTAATCTTTCCATCAGCATAAAATATCATCTTTCATTCACAGAGGGGTCGGTGAGTGAACCACCAGTCTTATGGTTAGAAGCCCCAGAAGCAACCCTTAGGTTACCAGAGCTCTCTTGAAATCAAAGTGACAATGAGCTATCATCTCATACGAATAGAAAAGTTAGGGGAAAATAAGTACAAATGTTGGTGAAGGTGTGGAGAAACTGGAACCCTCATACACTGCTGTTAGGACTGAAAAATGTAGAAATGAGTGTGGTGCATCCTTATATGGCTAGAAATGGAGCTATCCTATGACACAGCAATCACATTCCAAAGTTCGTATCTTAGAAAAATTAAAACTATGGCATGTACAGAAGGGTGTGCACCCATATTCATCACAGCATACTTCACAATAGCAAAATATTGAACCACTGTAAGTGTTCATTGTTAGGTGAAAGGATAAACAAGCGAGGATGCATACACTCGGTGAAATACTATGCAGCATTGCAGAATAAAAATGAATCTGGGAAACACCTCACAACGTGGATGAACTCAGAGTACATTCTGTTGAGCGAAATTAGCCAATCACAAAAGAAAAAATTTTGTGTGAGATCACTAAAATAAAAAGTCAATAAAAGCTTTTCCATACAGAAAGAAACGTTATTATGTGACTGGTGGGAGTCAAAGGGGGCAGAGATCGCTAACTTGTGTGAAAGAAAAGGCAGTCTGCAATAAAGGTGAGGTCAGCTTGAAAGGAGTAAGGTCAAGAACAACACTGGAGCACAAGAGTCACTGGAGCAAAAGGTAAAATTTTTACATATATGATAGTAGCAGATGTAAGTGGTTGTTTACAAAATTAATAACAATAATTCATGAGTGACTACACAGTTTTACAATCTGAACAGGTGTAAGAATGTCACTTTTATTGTGATTATCAAGTGCCATCAAGTCAATTCTGACTTGCGACCATGTGTTTAACAGAACTAAACACTGGCCAACCCTGTGCCCTTCTCACAATGACTGTTATGTTCCAGCCCATTGTTGTAGCCTCTGTGTCAATCTGTCCTGTTGAAGACTTTCTTCTCCTTTTCATTTCCCTCCTACTTTACTAAGCATGATATCATTTTACCAAGTTGAGTGGGATCCATAAAAATTAATACATATATGCATTCATATATATGAACATATTATAAATGCATGTATATCTATTTGATAGATAATTCCACATTTATATTTATATATGCTTTAAATATGAATATAGGACATACAGGGGCAACTGTGATAGTGATATAATCGTTTGTCAATTTGAGAGGATTAAGAGTGAAGGGGTGGAGTCTAGTCTGTCAATCAGGTTATAGCCAATGAGGCCTCTGTGCCAACATGACCTTCTCCTGAGGATTCTCAGAACTCCTGTATTCCTCCTTGGAGGTGGGACACACTCTCTCTCTTGGCTCACTCCCAGAGAGACATTCTTTTTGACAAGCCACATGGAGACAAGCAGGTGGCAGAGCCTCAGATCTGAAGGAACCATGTGAAGACCCCTGCCAGCACTGAGATGCCTCCACCACCATTGGATCCTCAAGACTTTGCACCCACTAGTCTGTGATCTTCCTGCATTTGACATCATTGCATGTATTGTGTGAGTGTTAAGAGGAATTTATGCTTTGGTGTCAAACAAATGGGTTAATATCAGACTTACCAACTTGATCTGGACAGGGCTGAGATGTTTTCTCAATATCCAATTGCTCTTGTACATAAGTCTTTCTTATACACCTATGTGTGCTTGTGAATTTGTTTCTCTAGTCGACCCAGACTAAACAAAACAACATTGTGAAAACTATTTAGCCATAACCAAATACTACAAAGGAATGAGTCTCAGGCCCTGGAGATTGAGGACTCTAGTTTCAGAGAACATCAAGGCCAATAGACACAACATTGTCCACAAAGACAATGCTATCAATTATATTTTGGTGAGTAGTCGCTGGGGCCTTAAAGACTTGGGAAAGATCACCTAAGCTGCAATTATGGAACTCCATCTGTCTGGAGGAAAGAAGAGCAAAGAAAATTGTGGTAGTCAGATATGATGTCAACTGGACATCCTTGGCAAGGAGCAAAGTTCAACCTACCAATCAAGTGGTAGCTTAATGACATATCCTTGAGTGCGGACTTCTTATAAGACTGAGAAAAACTGGGAACCTTCCTCTCCTTCTTCTGCCCCTTCACCTTACTGCCTGCTGAGACTCTGTCCCCAGGAGTGGGCTCTTGTGGGTCACCCAACCATGAGAGCTGTTGGATCCTTGTCATGTGTCTACCAACCTTAAATCCACATGACTCTGCACCCAACAGCCTGTGCTCTTACTGAATTTCACATCAACCTTCTGCTTCAGTGTGAGTCTGCAAAGGGCCCTGGCTTTCTTCAGACTGGTAGGCTTGAGTTGGTCTGGGCTGGGGTGCCTTCTTTTGAAATAAGCTTACTTACTGACATCAAGCTCTTTCTTATACATATATGAATGTCACTGGTTATTTTCCTAGATAGGCTGGTCTAACACAAAAATCAAAAGTTCACATGTCAGGCTCCATGACCCTGAGGCCAAAAGCAGTAAATAATACCAGACTATCACAGCTGATTGCTCTGAAAGGGATTGCAGTAGGAAATCCTAGATAGAGTAGGTGGCGGGCAAAGTGTGTGTGTGTGTGGTGGGGGGGCTGGGGGGGGTTGTTGTTCACATCATTTAAAAGTCCAGATTTTCTGGTTGGATAGAGACTGGTGCAATCACAAAGGCTAAAACTTTGACCTGGGGACTAAAATAACCCCTGGGACTCACCCTTCAGCTAAATATTAGACAGGTCTAAAAGGTGAACAATAACATCAGGGAGGTCCTTGCTCCTTAGCACGAACAGCAGCATTTGTCCAAAGGCAAAATTCTGAAGTCCAAAAAGTATAGGAAAGAAGAACAATTGGAGAAAATGGAAACATAGGGGTAAAGTGAAATGAGGACTGTTACATCAGGGGCAGCACCATCAGTGTCATAAAGCAAAATGCTGCGAGAGCAGGGAAGGAGTACTAGAATTGATTGCAATCACATAAATCATTTTAAAAGTGATTAAAACATTGGGGGAGAGTAAGGACAATGTTCTAAAATTGAGTTAATGATTGAATAATTCTTCTTGATATAATTGGACTATTAGATTGTCTGATATATGGATTATGTGCCAATAAAACTGTAAAAAAGGAACAGAACAAACATTTAAATGTATGTGAATTGTGGAATGGAAAATTTACAAGCTCTATATACATTCACCTAAATCACAAAAGTTGGTCGGATTTTTTAATCATAATAATCTATTCATTTTCATTACCCCCTACTCCTCACTCTGCATTCATTTACAGAGTTTCTAGTCCTCTTGCAGGAGGTTTGGTGTCTAATTTGGTTCTGTCAACCTGAGAGTTTTACATCTATTGTATCTATTGAAGTAGTCCTAATAGCACTGTCAAGAAAGAAGTAGACTGCTGACTTCAAAGTCAACGGTTGGTATTCACCAGCCAGTCCTCAGGGGAAGAAGTTGAAGCTGTCTGCTCTTGTAAAGACTGACACCCTCAAAGTTCCTCATTATGAATCAGAAAGAACACAATGGTAGTGAGTTTGGGTTGGTTGGTATCTGTTGAAGAGCACCTCTGTTTGTAAAAAATATAAATGTGTTCCTAATTCTGGGAGAATTCTACTTGAATCCAGATGGAACTAAATTGAATATCTGTTTGAAGTTAAAATGGAATACATTGACTTACTGCTCTTTACTGGGGGCAGGTCTTTGCCAACTCAAGTGCAAGTGGACGGGACGGAAGAGCTGGGTGAGTCTCCTTTAATTAAAAGGTAATTAGAGAGAAAGCAACCAAATGACATGATATCCATGGAGAAAATATACACTGAGCCACAAAGAAAAATGGATCTTTATATTTTTATAAAATATAAACTCACAAAGGACTCACAAAGAAATGATTTTTGTCAAGAAACAGCAAAAATTTTTCTCAAAAAAAGTCCCTGGTGTTCACAGCAAGACATAAGAATGTCCAGACCCTGTGGAAAAAAGAATGTCAACATGCAGTACTAAAGCAACTCAGCTATTTGTCCTGCACCCAGACTGAGGGGTGATTGGAAAGAAAGTATATTAATGCTAAAAAACATAAAGCATATATATATATGTGTATATACATGTATATATGGTAAGCATAAATAAAAATGGCACAATAGAAGTTAAAATAACAGTAATGGATTAAAGATAACTTGAACTTTGTTCTTCTTGATTTCCTACATTAATTGCATCTTCTTAAGTCACCACTTTTTCATAAATAGGAAAAATTAGAATAACTAATAATGCTGTTTTCATTATAAAAACTATATAATATATAATAGCCACCCTATTACTATTTTGTAAAGTATCTCAGTTCTTTCCCATTTGTATTTTATGTATTTTAATAATAATACACATGACTTTTGTTTGTGTTTTTACTTTCTGCTAAAGACTTTGCACATTTCATTTTCTACCTAATCTCTCTCTGACTTATTTCAAGGCTACAAATTATACCTCCAAAACCAAACTGTCAATCATTGAGTGAATTCGAACTCATAGTGACCGGATGAGACAAAGCAGCCTTGCCTCTGAGTTTCGGAGATTTCTCTCTCTCTCTCTCTCTCTCTCTCTCTCTCTCTCTCTCTCTCTCTTTCTCTGAGTCTAAAACCTCATCTTTCTCCAGCAAGTAATTGTTGATTTAGATCTGCCAACTTTGAGATTAGCAGCCCATCATCCTCATGGCAGACCCTGAAAGCTACTGTTTTATGCTGAATTATATAGAAAAATAAAACCAGTGCAGCATCTAATCTCACATACCTAGAGAGAGTCCTTTCTTTTTTTTTTGGGGGGGGGGGCGGGCATCACTGGCCTCTGGTGGTCATGGGAGCTACCCAGCCTTGCTCCTAGAAAGCCGCTGCTGGATTTGAACCGCCAAGCCCATGGGCTGCAGTTCCTCACTCAACCACAATGGCCCGGGAGCTCAGTCTGAGAGAGTTCTTTCAAGGTAATGACTCAGACTAGTATGGAGGCTAGCAAGTCACAAATCCATGGGTCAGAAAGTAGGCTGAAGGTTTCTAATTGCAAGGGATAATGGACCCCAAATCTATAGGCCAGAGAGCAGGAGAGGTTTCTCATGTCCTAGAAAACTCAGATCAAAGGATGATGAGACAAATATAGCATTTTAAAAGTGTAAACTTTGACAGAATGACCGTACCTATTGGAAGCCAGTCATAACTCAAGGAAACTCCTCTTCCAATGGATTCACTATTCGCTAATCAGATCACAGAATGAGACTACTTACAGTATACAGGAAATCATGGCCTATCTTCTAAAAAAAGAAAATATGTTATAAAGTACTACTTTAAACTCCCAAGTGAAACATCTGCATACTAGAAGATGGGAAATTAATCTAACAACTATTCAAGTGCCTAGCACCCCAGTGGAGGTCCAGTGGTGTAGGACATGTCGAGAAATCCTGACTAAAATGAAAGATGAGTTATTGTGTCTGGCCCATCCTGCAATTAAAAAGGAGATGCAATGTCTGGGGGGGGGGGGGGGGGGGGGGGGGGGGGGTGTGCTCTTTGGAGTGTGGAGGCAGCATTTATTTCCCTCACTTGGATGTGCTACTCAGGCCTATAAACCAAATGACTCGTATGTCTGCAAGCTTTGAGTGGGGCCCCAAGCAAGATAAAGGTCCTTTGACAGGTTCAGGCTGCCATGCAAGCGACTCTGCCACATTGGCCGTATAATCCAGTGCACTCAATGGTTCTGAGGTGTCAGCGGCAGAGAGGGCTGCACATGGGACTCTTAGACAGGCTCCTATTGCTATGACTCACAGCACAGATTCTTAGGATTGGGAAGTCCAGTTCTGCAATCCTCTGCAGACCACCACTGCCCTTTTGGAAAACAGCTTTTAGTCTCCCGCTAAGCCTTAGTGGACACTGAACAACTTACCGTGGGACACCAAGGCACCGCAGAGTCTGAGCTGCCCGGGCTCTGCACAGGGTCTTGTCTGATCCGCAGAGTCATATGGTTGGCCATGCCCCGCAGCACTCCAACATGACACAGAAGTGGCATAAACAAGGACAGGGCCCGGAGGGACGAGCAAGCTGCATAAAGTAGCCCACAGGGCTGTCTACTTTCCTGTCACAGCATCCTCTTCCTCCCAGTCTGCATCTGTGGTCTCATGAGGATATCCTTCTGAGCACTTGACTGAGGAACAGAAAACTCATATTTTACTGATGTTTCCATAGGATATGCAATTACCACTCAAAAGTGGACAGTGGCGGCACAGCAGCTCCTTTCTGGGACTTCCCTGAGGACACAGGTGAAAGGAAATCCTCCCCATGGGCAGAACTTGCGGTTGGGCACTTGGTTTTCAGTTTGCTTGGAAAGACAAATGGCTCAATGTGTCACTGTATGTATGATGCATGGGCTGTGGCAATGGCTCAGGTACTTAAAAGGGATATGATCGGAAGAATTGGTGAAAAAGGAGGTGTAGGGGAGAATTATGTGGATATACCTCTCTGAATGGGTCAAAACAGTGTAGATATTTGTCTCTTGTGTGAATGTGCATCAAATAGCTACCTCTTTTGACAAATAAGTGGCTACAATGACCCATTCTGTGGAAATCAGTAACCCGCACTCCACAGCCACTCCTGTGCTGGCCCAATGGGTGTCTGAACAAGGTGTCCATGAGGACAGGGACGGTGGTTATATGGACTCTGCAGCATGGACCTCCGCTGACTGGCTTGGCTTCTTCCACTGCTGAGTGTCCAATCTACAAGCAGCAGAGACCAGCACTGTGTCTAAAATATGGAACCAATCCTCATGGAATCAACCAGCAACATGAGAGCAGGTTGATTGTACAGGACCACTTCCTTCATGGAAAGGGCAGTGTTTTGCTATTACTGGAAAAAATACTTACTCTAGAGCTGGATTGACTTTCCCTGTATGTAATGCTTCTGCCCAAACTATCATTTGTGGATTTACAGAGCGTCTTTTCCACTGACAAGGTACCCCACCCAGCAGCTCCTTAGATGAAGGGCCTCAAGTAAAGTGTGGCGATGGACTCAGGAAATCCCTTTCACCATACTGCCAACATCTTGCAGCATTTGCCTTGATAGAGCAATGGAATGCAATTCCGAAGACAGAATTATAGCACCAGGTTGGGGGCAACATCTTAAAAGGCTGGGGTGACGTTCTCCAGCTGCCTAAATATGGTCTAAACCAATGTTTGTTTCACCAGTTGCCAGAATTCAGTAGTCCATGAACCAAGGGGTGGACATGGGAGTGGCACCACTCACTACTACTCTTAATTATGCACTCACCACATTTTTGCTGACTATCCCTGCAACTCTCTGGAGGTCTTGGTTCCAAAGGAACTGAGGGATTCTCCCACTTGGAGACCAAGCACTGATTGTACCGACCTAGAAGTAAAAAATGACTCCAGACTATTTTGAACTCCTCATGCCTCTGGATCAGCAGGCAAAGAAGGATATTGATAGAAAAGTATTTAGGCTAAAATGAAACAATTTATCCTGTGCCTTTCTCTTGACTCATTTTTAATTTGTTCTAGTTTGTCTTATTTTCTGCTTTCTTTTGGATCGAGGTTCTTCTCAGTTTTATTTTGTTATTGTTGCTGGATTTTTTGTCTCTTTTTTTATATTGTCATTTGTATGTTTGTTTTGTTTTTGTGTGTGTGTGTGTGTGTGTTGAATGTGAAATACAGGATAAGTAAGTCAATAGCGACAGTTAATGGATTAAGAGTTTCTTAGGGTTATGACCAGGAATGTTGGGGAATATGAGAGCTAACAGTAATGAATACAAGAAAAAAGGAAAGGTTCCACAACTGATTGTGGTGGTAACTGCACAACTTTAAAAAGTATGTTCACGCCTAATCCCACCACTGGAGAGCAGTGATGCCCCCCCCCAAAAAAAAGTATGTTCAAACCATTGAACTGTATCATCTGATATGTGAACTACATGTCAATAAAAATGTTAAATAAAAAAAGGATGGATTGCCACAGTTATTGTCACAATGGAGTTAAACTTAACAACTGCTGGGTAATATTGAATTCTGTTGTATAGATGTTTACTGAGTTATAATCAACTAGATGGAACCTAACATCAGACCTGGCACAACTGAGTTTTTGACTCTGTGAGACAGACAACACTCGGTTCATAACAGCAGCTGCTGTTTGATTACTGGGTGAACCCTTGCTTTTACATCCAATCTCTGCTAAGGTTCAGTGACAAGCCAAATGCCATTTCTCAAAAGGTTGGTAGTTATCTAAGGAGAATGGCAGGACATTGATCCAAAATCCTAAGGGCCTATATAAAGTGACCAGACAACCCGCTTTTAACAATTTAACAATGTCCTGTGGCATTTTAAAATTAAAATAAATATATTACAATATTATTTTTGCGTTCTATGAAAATTTCTCTTGCTCCATATGGACCAAATTTTTAATCAAGAACCCTCTCTGCTCCCCCCTCCCCTGGTCATTGGTGTCCCACTTAAAATCTAGTCACTTTACCTATACCAGCTGTGTTAGTTCAGGTAGACTAGAGGAACAAATTTCACGGACACGCATATGGATTTAGGGAAAAAGTTTATATACAAGAGGAACAGGACATTGAGCCCAGTCCAGTTCAAAGTCATAAGTCCGATATTAAACCATATGTCCGAAATCAGTCTAAAAAGTCTTCCGACTCACGAAGTCACAGGTCAGTGGGTACAGAATCCCAGTGCTGGTCTCCACATGGCTCCTCGCTTCCAGGGCTCAGGGTCCATCAACAGCAGAAGTAACTCATTGCTGGTAGAGGTCTCCATGTGGCCGCCCCAGCTTCAGAGGTCTGGCTCCATCAGGGCAAAGCCGTGTGGTCTCTCTGGCTCCTCAGACGCTGCCATCTTGTCTTGTCCGTCATCCATTGTCTCTGAGACTATCTCCCAATCACTGGGGAAGATAGCTTCTCAACTCCACAAGGGAAATATCGCGAGATTTCCCAGAAGTCTCAGGAGAAAGTCATGCCCACATAGAGGCCTCATTGGCTACTCAATGGCTATCTCCAGATTAGCAGGCTAGACTCCACCCCTCTATTTCAATCAAATTAACATAAGCACATGACTGCCCCACCAGCAATTCTCAACTTGTGGACCACAACCCCATTGTAGGTCAAATGACCTTTTCACAGGGGCCACCCAATCCATAACAAGTAACAAAATTACAATTATGAAGTATTAACAAAAATAATTTTATGGTTGGGGATCCCCACAACATGAAGTACTGTCTTAACGGGTCATGGTATTAGGAAGGTTGAGAACCACTTGTCGATTCCATGGTAAGCCCCAGTAAGGGCTTACCAAAGACTCCGAACAACACAGCTAGCACTTCAAGGACAATCGAATCAGATTGATTATATAACTCCAGTGATAGCGCCCCTTTCACAGCAGCCTGAACCTGTTGGAGAGCCTTCTCCTATTCGGGGTTCTACTCAAAACTAGCAGCTATGAAAAAGTAGATTGTGGCCGTAGCATACCCAAATGGAGTTCTGTTTTCTACAGAAACAGAATGAGTGACACACATATGTATAAAAAAATAATATCAATGAAAAATGTATATGAAGTAAGCAACCCAGCCAAGTCCAACGCAAGTTCACGGGTCAGCTGCTAGCTGGAACCTTCTCCGTACTCATGCAGCTGCCAGTTGAGACAGCAGAAGGCCAAGCAGCAAGCTGGGGAGCTCTAAAGTCTGTTAAAGGACAGTCTTATTCTAGTTGCTTCTGTTGTATTATCACCCCTTTCCTTCCTTATTCTTAATATTTGCATCTTCTCTTTTTGTTGTTATTAAGTTTGCCAGAGGCTTGAGGATTTTGTTAACCCTTTAAAAGAACCAACTTGTTTTATTGATTTTTCTATTGTCTTATCTATTTTCCACACCATTTATTTCTGCTCTAACCTTCATTATTTCTTTTCTTCTGGTCAATAGATGGTCATCCTCTTTGTTCTTATCCTAATTGTTGGAGATGTTGGGTTAAGATATTGAATTTGGTTCTCCTTTTTATTTTTTTTATTGTTTTAAGCTTTATTGGCAAATAATCCATGTACAATACCATTCATTGACTATATTAAAAAGAATTGGCAAGTCATCACTACAATTAAGTTTAGAATGTATTCTTTCTTCTTGTGCCCATTTTGTTAGCTCTTAATTTCTCATCAATCTCCCTTACTATAACCACAAGAAACAATTCATCTCATTACCATCCCTATGGTTACTTATCCCAGATTTCATAAAAAAGAAAGTTATACAACAAAACCCAGCAAGGAAAACAACTCAATCCAAAAGAGAGCAGAAGATAACGGAAACTAGGAAAAACTAAAAATAAAAATATGTTCGATTTTAACCTAACTAGATCTGTAGTGAGCTATTGTCCATTGCATTTTGCCAGAGATTAGGACTGTTCACAGCCCTAGTCAATGAGCGGATGGCGTTCAATGAAGGCTTACTTTGAGTGACAGCTTTGCAAATAGATTTGGGGGTTTTACTGTCATCCTTCTGCAAACTGGGTGTTCAGAGTTTAAGCTCTAATAAAATTCCCTTCATTGATATTTCAATTTATTTTTTACAATCCTTGAAATACATGGGCTGGTGGGGGCCGGTGGGGAGGTGCTCCTTCCTGGTGGACTTAGCTGATACCTCATTTGGGTGTTTTTTGTTTTGTTTTGTTTTAAGTCTAGCTTTTAAGACTCCAAATGCTATTCTTTCTGATAGCCAAAGACCATGTGATTTCTTCACCACACTGCTGTAGTAGTGACCATTCCGTGAGGACAAGTCTTGAGTAGAGTGACAACTTAAGAAGTCGTTGTTCTTAGATTAGATTTAAGGTTAAGTGGAAGCTTAAACCCTATTGAGATATCTAAAGTTTATTTATAGCCCTGGTGAACATTAGAAATGGTATTCTCAGCTTGTTGAGGAATAATTTAAGAATCTAAGAAGCCTCCAGGAGACATTTGGAAATTCTGACTAATACTACTGTCATTAATTTAGCCAGTGTTATCAATTTTAAAGTACTATCGAGAAAAGGAAAATATATACATATACTAACTGCTATTAAATCAATGCTGACTCATATTGACCCTCTCCCTGACCCCACCCCAACCCCCCATGGATTTCCAAATCTAGAACTGTCTGTGGGAGTAGAGAGCCTCATCTTTCTCCTGTGGAGCTTCTGGTTTGTTTGAACTTCCTGCCATGTGGATCACAGCCCAACGTGTAACCACTATACCACCCAGGCTCCATAGGCATGCTAGGAAAGTTTTTAGACTGAAATACATGGAATGTTCACGTGCACATGCTAAAAATTTAAATAACTGAACACTGTTTAAGAAGGAATGAGGAGTACAAACAAAGCAAAAGTTTCCATTTCTGGCAAAAAAAATTCACTGAGTCCTGTAAAATAAGGACTTGTTGCAAAAACAAAACAAAACCCAGAATCTCTCTTCTGTTATGATGTACGTATGTATTGCTATAAATTGTCCTCTGAATACTGCTTTTACTATTTTACTATTTACATAATACTATTCTACTATGTTCCAAAGGTCTTGTTATGTTGTAATATTTTTCTCATTTGTTTCAAAGAATTTTAAAATTTTCATTCCTATTTTCAATTACTCAAATGTTTTTCAGCAAGCTGTTCTTCAGTTCCCATGTATTTGACTTTCCGCCATACTTTTCTTGTTGCTGATTTCTAATTGTATGGTGTTATGGGCTAAGAAAATGGTTTGTGATAGCTAATTATTTTTAAATTTAAACTTGCTTGTGACCTAATATATGGTCTATTCTAGAGAATGTTCCATGCATACTAAAGAATGTGCTGTTGTTATGATGGGTGTTCTATGTATTATGGAAAATTGAGTTGATTAATTATTCTGTTTATTTCTTTGTGTTTATATTGATTATCTTTCCTGAGGATTGCCTTCCTGGAGAGTGTTTTACTGATGTCTCTTATGATTATTATTTCGTCTATTTTTTTCTTCTAGTCTATAGGAGTTTGATTAATGTATCTTGAAAATCTTTCACTGGGTGCCTATATGCTTGTTATGGCTACATTTTTTTGGTCTGTTGTCCCTTTATTCATTATTTTATGCATTTCTTTGTCTTCCATGGTGGATTTTGCCTTAAATTCTATTTTATCAAATATTACTATTACTGTTTCTTTTTTAAAACCCACTAGTTTGATTATTTACCCTAACCTTTGATTTTTAGTTTATTTTGCCATTGTGTCTAAGGTGTGTTTCTTGTAAATAGCATATTGATGGGACCCAATTTCTTATTTCAGGGATCATCATCACTTCACTATACTCCAAGGTAGAGTGCTTTCTTTCTCACTGCTTTTACATACCTCAGAGACCAATAACACCCTCAGGTACAATTATTGATTGATTACCAGCTGCTTAGGAAAGAACAGAAAAAATTTAGCTTATTCTAAATTCTAAATTTTTTTTGTAATGAAGTTGATACTCAATAATTGTGTGTAGATGTTTGACTTTGAATCTTTGATAAGACTAGTAAATAAATGAGGGGGGAAAGATAACTTTAGGACTTATTAATAGAGTTCAATGCTTGCATGATTATTCCCCCTCAAGCTTCTGTAGAGGATAATTTTAATGCATAGAATACATTTTAATCATTTGTAAGGTTATTTTTGCTCCCAATTAGGTAGTATCTTTCAAGAAAATTTTGATTTGTGTAATTTATGTCTATTTTCAGACTATCGGGACAAGTCCAACTAAGTGCTTAAATTTTATTTTGAAAACAATTGCCATTTTAAATATGAACAATTAATAAGACCAATGATAATTAGCAGCCAATCTTACATAATAAAGTGAGTTAAAGAAATTCATTTAATACTTAACATTAAGTCTAAAATTAATACAGAGCAGCTTCATTTGATCATGTCTAGTTATATCTTTATGTTTTTCAGGTTATTGTAAAAATAATATTCTTTATTAAATATATTTTAATATGCCAAATTAAATAATGGGAGGGATCCCCCAAACAGATTTCTAAAGCATATGGTGGTGTAATTGTTGCAAAAGGTATTTAGTTTTTGAAAATAATCTGAAGGTCCTGATCTCTTCTTGTCACTTTGTCCCCAAATTAAGGCAAAAAAACATGGCATATGGTATAAATCTTTTATAGGTCTGCTATTGTAACTCTTTGATATTATAGCTTGGCTTTCTCAACATGAAAGTTAATCTAGAAATTTATCATGAAAATATGCGGACTCCAAACACCTGTAGCCTCTAAGAGGAAACTATCAGGAAAAGCACTGAAGGTACTGTTTGGGGGTAAGAAAGTCATAGAATTCAGTTTTGTAGTTAATCATTCAGAAGATCCTGAAAATTACTCTTGAAGTAGACTAGCTAAAACAAATAAGTAGAAGTTGGATGAATTAAAAACAACACCAAGAAAACTGAACAGAAATTTTTCAAAGGGTAGATCTAAGTGAAAAATATAAGCTTTACAATGAAATATAATAACCTCGAATTAGAAAGTCAGAAATAGCTCAGCGTATTGGAAGCTGGAAAAAAAAAAAGAAAAATTTAAGCCTCACGTAGTGCTACTGAAACATTTTATGGGCAACATAAGGAGCTATGGTAGAACGCTGGGTTACTAATTAAGCTGCTAAATGCAGAGTCAACAGTTCTAACCTCCACCAGCCATGCCACAGTATAAAGCTGAGATTAATTTCTGCTGTGAGGATTCTCAGCCTTGAAAACCATATGGGATAATTCCGTTCTGTTTTGTTGGGTCATTATGAGTCAGGAGCACGTGAATGGCCATTGGTTTCGTGTCTGGGTAAAACACTAAATAATGCAGACTGCATCATAAGAAGATGGGAGGAGTAAACAGAATCACTGTAGCAAGATGAATTTGTCAACATTCAACCATCTCAAAATTGATCATATGATCAAGGTGGAATTGGAGGAAGACATTAGGGGAAGACTCAAGGCATTGCTTAGAAACAGCAGATTGATGCAATACCAAGTGAAATGTTTCCAAAAACTGATGTAGAAATGGAAACCCTCCATTCATACTCTATGCCAAAACACGTGGAAGACAGCTATTTGGCCAAGTGACCAGAAGAAATCCAAATTTATGTCCATTCCAAAGACTCATGACCCACACACCCAAAATGCAGAAACTATCAGACATATCATTAATATCATATTCAAATAAGATGCATGGTATGTGCAAATAACACATTCTAGTTTGCTGAACATGGGAGCGATTCGAATCATTTTCTGATGAAAATAAAAACTGCAACTTACTGTATAGATCACAACTCAATGCAAAAGAAAGCAAAGTTCGCACATCTGGTCAAATAGATGAACGTGATAAATGGAGACAAGTCAACTTGTCAAGGATTTCATTTTACTTGGATTCACAATCAATACTCAAGAAATCAAAAACACATAATGCAGTAAGTGTATCACCTACACAAGATCTTTTTAACTTGTTAAAGAGCAATGATCTCACTTTGGAGAGTAAGATATACTAACCCAAGCCATAGTAACTTGGAAGCATGTGGAAGTTAAACAAGGATTAAAAAAGGCCACTGAAGAAACAAAGCACTTGAATTATGGTGCTGCTGGGGTGCTTGACAGTTCCCCCAGATTTACCTATGAAAAAAAACAAATCTATCCTGAAAGAAGTAAAGCTAGAATGTTCCATGGAAGTGAGAATGATGAGACTTCATCTCATACAACTTGAACATGTTATCAGGAAAGAAGAGTCTCTGGACAATAGTAAAGGAGAGGGCCTGTGAAATGATGGTAAGATGGATTCACATAGTAGTCACAGCAATCAACTTGTGGCAGCAATTGCAAGGATAGTGAAGGATCGTGCTTTGTTCTGTTGTACAGAGTTGGAACTGTGGCACCTAACAAAAACAGCAAAGAATAGCACAGATTATAATATTCTAGAGATAAATATCAAGAATACAGTGCTCTCTGCGGTGTGAACAACAGGGAGAACACCTGCCTACTTTTTGATGGTTTCTGAAAATAAGCCCTCCAGTCAAAATAAGTTAGATTTCCACAAATACTCACTTTCTGTTGAAACATCCAGAAATATCCAGCTCCTCATATTGTCCATGCATATAAAAGTAATAAATAAGACCATTAATTATGTGACTCATACAACTGTCAAAATTTCAATAGATATTATGTACACCTGGGAAGATGTTCATAATATACATAAAAGTATAATCTTCTTGAAAGTATATGTGCATGGTATGTTGGTTTAAACAACTGTACGATGTTGTTGCTGGTTTTTATGGAGTCGGCTTCAGCTCATGGTGAGTTTAACAAAAGGAAAGCATTGCTTGGTCTAAATCATTGGTTAGGTTTGAGCCTATTCCTGCAGCTATCCTGTCAATCCATCTCTTTTTTTTTTCCCACTGATCCTCTCCACTTTACCGCATATTAAAAATGGGACTCATTAGCAAGTAGATTGTGGCAGTTATATGATTTCATGTCAAATTGAAGATATGAAAGGGTAGGAGTGGAGTTTAGTCTGATGAGACTTCCTTCGGGGCGTGACTTTCTCCTAAGGAGGGTCCTGGGAACTCCCTCCTCTCTCTTTGCTTTCCCTTCCTGCCATCGAGTCACTCAGAGACCTCCCAGAGCCTGTGGATGTGCCCACTGTCATCGGATCCACAAGACTTGGCATCCATCAGCCAGTACACCCCACACATAGCCTTAACCATGCATATGCCAGCGAGGACTTCAGGGCTGTTAAGGTGCTGGATGTGTTTCAGTGGAGCTTCCCTATTAAGATGGACTAGGAAAATCAGTTAATGAAAATCCTATGGATCAAAAAATAACAAAACAACAAAGAAAACTCCTGTGGATCACAGGAGTCAAATGTGTAAAAATCATGGAGGCAAAAAACTGAGCCACATTTTGTTCTACTGCATATGAGGTTGTCAGAAAGCCATGAACGAGGGACTTAAAACAGTACTTCAATAACAATTATCCCAGGCATATATGGCAGACAAGCCCTTTGCAATAGCCAAAGTGATCTAAAACAAATGCACTTCTCTTCTATCAACTTCAGAACTACAAATCCAATCAGTAGGCTTGTGTACACCTCCTGATCCCTCTCTAGAGCTATAGAAGGAAAAAAGCAAAGGGTCTTTGCAGATCATGAAGGAATTGCCTTTGCGTCCTGAAGCCCAGACTATGTCTATAAAAAGTGGGAGCACTCGTGTTTATCTTCAGGAGGGAGAAGGGGTGGCTTATGTACATGCATTGGTTGGCTCCTTTTGATGCTTTGAGGAGGTCATAAAAATGTTGGTGCCTCCCACCACCGGAGAGCAGTGATGCCCAAAAAGAAAAAAAAAATGTTGGTGCCTTTTGAAATTCTTGTGACTGTATGCTGCCAGAGCTTCAAAGTCCGAGTTGAAGTCAACTTAATAGCAGTGAGTTTAATTTGGGCTTGGTTATGGGCCCTGACAGCCTCTTCTTTCTCCCTTGGAACAGCTGGTGCATTTGAACTGCTGGCTTTGCTTCATGGGATAGAGATGAGGCTGTCTGCTCCCACATAGATTTACAGTTTTAGAAACTATATAAATAGTGTTACTATGAGTCTAAATCAACTTGATGGCTGTGAGTTTAGTTTTGGTTCGGTTTGTCTAAATTAAGCTGAGTACTTTTGGCAAAGACAGGACAGTGATTGTGGGGAAGGCTTTTACAAGAATCTACTGATCTCTAAGAAAGGACCAGAGCTGATGCTTGCTTTTTGCTTATTTCTTACTGACTGCAACAGCAGGCAGAGCTTTTCATAAAATCCTATTCATTTTCCTAGTCTCCCTACAATCTTAAATCCAGATATTCTCAGATCACCTGTATATTTCCCCTCAATATCTGACACATATGCCAATAAGAACATGCACACATAAAAGTCTGAGTGCCCTCCAAAATCAGCAGTAGTTAAAAACAGCTAATTCTACACTACCGGGTTGTGTGCCTTTAAAGATGTTGGTATGCCTAACTGCTTACAAATCTGTTTATGCAAGCTCTCATTTATGAAGAAGATATTTATTTTAACCCTTATGTTTATTTCCTAGATCTGCTTTAACAAAGCACAACCAATTAGGTGGCTTAAAACAACAGCTATTGGGCTGAGCCCCGGTGGTGTAGTGGTTGTGCGCGGGACTGTGGCCCACTGGGACGGAGGTTCAATTCCAGCAGTGGGGCTGGGCCTCCTACTCCCACCACCGGAGAGCAGTGATGCCTCCCCCCAAAAATGGGGCTGAACCCTGGTGGCGTACGTGGTTGAGTGCGTGACTGAGGCCCGCGGGCTTGGTGGTTCAAATCCAGTGGCTGCTTTCAGGAGCAGCGCTGGGTAGCTCCCACAACCACCAGAGGCAGCGATGCCAAAAAAAAACCAGATATTTATTCTCTTATGGTTCTGGAGGCCAGAAGTCTGAAATCCGAGTGACAGCGGAGCCATGTTTCCTCTGCAGGCAGAATCTTTCTTTGGCTCACTCAGCTGCTGGGATGCCAGGCTTTCATTGCTTACCACACTTCCTACATGCGCTTCACCCCAGCCATTGCCTTTGTCCTCACCGGTGAAGAGTATGACAGAGAGACGAGGTGCAGAGTGGGAAATGGCCCTGTGGCGTCCTTTGGTGCATGTGCTGCCCCCTTGTAAGGACCTCTGTCAGTGGATTCAGGGCCCATTAGAATGTAGTATGATCCCATCTGGATACTTGACTAATTACCTCTGCAAAGACTCTCTTTCCAAATAAGGTCACAGGCTGAGGGTCTCAGTGGATATGAATTTTAGTGGAATGCTATTTTGCTCACCACTCTTCTACTTACTGTGGGCTGGGCATATAGCATACAATCAAGTGAGATATTCCCTAACTTTGCCTACAAGGCAGTTTTCTTCCACGTAACTTATGGTGCTGTAAAAATAAATCTCACTCAGTTAAATGAAAGGACGAGGGTTTAAGCAAGGAATTTGGCATTGAGAGAGGATGATAAAGGCAGAGAGAAGACAAAGGAGGGGAGGATGAAGGAGAGTAAAATAAGGGAGGGAGGAAGAACGATAGAAAGTAAGGGATAGAAGTGTTTAATAATTTTTCCATTTCAGGTAGCAAAGTATCATTTCTCTAAATCATATAGATGTGAGGATTCCATAGGATAAGCAAAATTGGAAGAATACAATTAAAGTTAAATTGTGCGTGCTTTTTTTTTTTTTTTAAGGAAATCCAGATTCTCTGATTCCATTTAGTTAGATTCCATTAAGGGTTAGATTTTTTCTACTGGGAATGGGGATAAGGTTGGGATCTTTTAGCCATGGCTAGCTGGGGAATGCCCAAAGTACAGCCCACTTACTCTCCACACTGTATCTTTGCATGAAGTGCATGTTTTCAGCAGGTATTTCAGCTCTACTATATTTCATTTCAGAATTTGCAGGGCAAATGGGTTTATGCCAAGTTAATACTCCAAGAACTACATCACTTGCACCGTGAGTACAAAATAACTGTGCAATTTTGTTTGTTTGTTGTCTGTGACTTTTGTTGTTGTTTCCTTCATTTTTATGAATGAATAGCTTGAATTTTTTCCTCACATCTTAGGAGAACTGGAAGTGGCAAAGGAGTCAAATATGTAACCAATGCACCACTACTGCAGTTGCCTTAGAATCCGTTCCAGCTCATGGCGTCCCCATGTTGCTCAGAGTAGAACTGGGTTCTACAGGGTTTTCAATAACTGACATTTTTCAGAGGTAGATCAGCAGACCTTTTGAGGTGTCTCTGCCTGGACCTGAATGTTCAGCCATTCCGTTTAGCCGCCAAGCTCCTTCATTATTTGCATCACAATTGATCTAGGTTTTCTTCCCTAACGTTCTCCTTGTTCAATGTTAGCAATCAGGTTATAAGAATCACAGGACATGGATGTACAACTTTCACTTCTTTGCTATTTTCAACAATAATATGTGTATGACATAGGGAATACAAGGACTAATATTCCTGTTCATAAGCCTTGGTAGTGTGGTGGGTTATTATCTCCACTGTTAACTTCTGGGTCAACAGAAACCACCAGCCACTCCCTAAAGAAAGAGAGGCGTTCTCCTCCTGTTAAGACTTACAGGGGGGGCTGAGACCCGGTGGCGTAGTGGTTGTGCGCAGGACTGCTGCCCACTGGGATGGAGGTTCAATTCCAACTCCACAGAGCAAAGGCTGGGCCTCCTACTCTCACCACCTGAGGGCAGTGATGCCCCCCCCCCAAAAAAAAAGACTTACAGAGGAAGTTCTACTCTGCCCACCAGAGATGGTATGAGTTGGAAATGATCAATGCCAGTGAGTGTGAGTCTGAGGTCTCCTTTGAAGGGTTAGGAAAATTGAAGATTGCAACCCTTTAGACTTGATATGGAAGGAATTTTGTTTTATTTTTGCTTCCATGACTTACATTTCTTTTATTCCTAATTGTTTTGTAACTTCATTTTTCTTTATAGCTATTTCATTCATTTCAAATAATTACTTTTTTGTGAAATAACTATATTTTTCCTAGTTGTTTTCTAGCTTTCGTGTGCCTTCTTTTTTTGCTTTTGAAAAATGTTACCCTGCTCTTTTTCTAATTCATTTTTTCAATTTTTCTTTTTCTCTTTTAAAACACATGCATATGAAAATAGAAGTTTCCCTGAATCTTGTCATTTCCACTGTGATTTCCTCTTTAACCCAAAATTTATTTAAGAAATGATTTTTAGTTTACAAATTATTTTTTTTTGTCTTTTGACTGTTACAGTTGGACTTACAGATAGGTTTAAAAAAGTCTATCTGCATGAACATGGATTATCTGGAATTCATGAGTGGCTTAGTTTTTATGCATGGTAAATGTGTTCCCAAACAAGTGTATATAATTAATCTTTTTTGTGTTTGTTTGTTTGTTTGTTTGTTTTCGTGGGCTTCACTGCCCTCTGGTGGTTGTAGGAGCCACCCAGTGCTGCTCCTGAGAGCTGCTGTTGGATTTGAACCACCAAACCCACAGGCCACAGTCCCACACTCGACCAATTACACCACCAGGGCTCAGCCCTATAATTAATCTTTGGTTCATGATATTTAAACATTTTTTCAAATTTGTGATAATGTTTTCAGTTTTTCTCCAACCTATACTTAATTGAATCATCTTGAGCTATCTCTTTAAAAGAGTCTTTCACTATGACTATAGATTGTTAACTTTCTAATCCCTCTTTGTAATAATATCTGCTTAAAACTCTCTTGTAGATTCATTCAAATTCATGATTATAGGGTATTCATTGGGATTTGTTTCTTTTTATCTTTTTATACTATCTTTTAAGAGTTTCTCATCTTAATTAAATGTGTCTAGTACCACTGCAATTTTTTTTTCTCCTTAGCCTTCCATTTGTTTTGGTCTTGGTTTGAGATAACTTGTTTATCACTCAAGACTTCAAGTTCATTTTAGTTTTACTTTTCCTCTTTTTATTGTTTGTTGGTTTTTTATGCATGCAGACCACTATTTAGGTTTGAGAGATAATGAATGCAGAGAGACCTATTTTTTGTTTTTTGTTTGAATGCAACAAACTGTATATAGTTACAGAGTTCATCTCAAAAAAGGAAATCAACAATCACATTCTATTAAACTCTCCTTATATGTGATTCTCTTTCCAATATTCATACTTATACCTCTCTCCTTAATATCTTGTCCTTCCTGTGGCAGTCATCTAATCTGGTGTCAATTTGAGGATTAAGAGTGTAGGGGTGGAGCCTAGCCTATCAATCTAGAGATAGCCAATGAAACCTTTGTGTGGGCGTGGTCTTCTCCTGGGAATTCTGGAAAATCCCATACTTCCTCCTTGGAGGTAGGAGACTCTCAGCTCACTCCCTTGGAGACTCTCCAGGGACCAAGCTAACTTCCCTGGGAGGCACTGCAGCTGACAAGCCACATGTATACGATCAGACCTCTGAGGTTGGAGAAACCACAGAGAGAGCCCAGCCAGCAATGATATGTTTACAATGCCACTAGATTCAAAGACTTTCTATCCACTGGCCTGTGATCATCCTGCATTCGAGATTATTGCATGTGGTTCATGAGTCTAAAGAGGACTTTATAGATTGATATCAGACATATGGACTAATATAGGACTTAAGACCTTGGACGGGACTGGGTTGGGATGTTTTCTTAATGTACAGTTGCTCTTGTATATAAACCTCTTTTTATACACATAAGAGTTTCTAGGGATTTGTTTCTCTAGTCTACGCAGACTAACACACTTCCAGTCTCCCTGTTCTGGTCCATGTCCCTGATCTCCTTATCATCATCAGTGTCTTCTCTTTTGGTGTATATTCCACAATTCCTGTTCTTTTTTTTTTCTTTTTTTTTTTTTTAGGCATCACTGCCCTGGTGGTGGGTAGGAGGCCCAGCCTTTGCTCCTGGGAGCTGGAATCGAACCTCCATCCCAGTGGGCCGCAGTCCCACGCACAACCACTACACCACCGGGGCTCAGCCCAATTCCTGTTCTTTATATTCATGGTGTTATTAAATATTTATCCTTGTAAGACTGACTAAGTTTGCTAAGCATAATGTTCTCTAGCTTTGTCCATTTCTGGAGGTATTTAAGAGAGTTGTCATTGTTCTTTATTAATACATAATATTCCATAGCATGAATGTACCAGAGCTTGTATATATTCCTTTATAATTGAAGTTTTTGGTTGCGTACATGTTTTTGCCATTATGGAAATCGCTGCAATAAATAGAGGTCTGCATATGTCTGTTCATTGTTGTTTGTTTGTTTTTAAGATAAATACCCACTAGAGAAATGAACTTGTTCTGATCTTTCAGCACCCTGCCCAGCATTTATTATTTTTTGTTTTATTGAATTTTACTAACTGTCCATGTGAATTAGTATCTCGTTGTTTTGATCTGTGTTTTTCTTATAGCTAAAGAATGGGAACATTTTTTCATATAATTGTTGGCTGCCTGGTAAATTACCTATTCATGAACTGTGTCTATTTTTGTTGGGGTCGTTAGTATTTTTCTTGCTAAAATGTTGTAGTTTTCTACAGATTTTGGAGATTAGATCTTTATCTGACTTGTAATAATTGAATATTTTTACCCAATCTGTGGATTCTCTGTTGACTCTTTCTATGTGCATAGATACTATGTTTTTCGGTTACAATTATTTCTTTTGTTATCTAGAATGTGCATATTTCTCAAAATGTTCAGTAGTGTACTAAGCTTTGTTTTAGGGACCTTATGATTTTCCCTATTTTCTCATTGATAATTTTCTCATTGATAATCATGCAGTTTATATTTGGGTATTCTGTCCATCTTGAGTTCATTTTTGTATATAAAATGGGATAAAAGTCCTGTTTCATTCTTTTACAGGTGAAAATTCAGTTTTTCCAGCACCAGTTTTTGAAAACGCTTTCTCTTCCCCACTTAATGTACTTTAGTCCTTTATCTATAGGTACTCAGTTGTATTGCTGGATGTGCAGTTCTAATTCATTGGTCTTCATATTTATCATTGTGCCAATACCAGGCTGTTTGGAGTATCTGGCTATAAAGTAGATTTTAAAGTCTAGAATTGAAAGGCCTCCTACTTTGTTTTTGTTTTGTTTTTTTTAATAGTGCTTTATTTATCCTGTGTTTCTTTTCCAAATAAAGTTTGTGATTAGTTTTTTTTCATTTCTTTGAAGAATTGCATTAGGATTTGAATCAGAATTGCACTGAATTTGTAAAGTATTTTTGGTACAATTGCTACTTTCACAATATTTAGTCCAACTATTCAGGAACATGGTAGCTTATTCCATTTGTATACATTTCTTTTGTTTCTTTGAAGGCGTCTTTTGTAGGTTTTGCTGTATTTGTCTTTTGCTTCTTTTGTAAGATTTATTCCTAAGTACTTTTATCCTGTGTAAAGTTACTGTAAACGCTATTACTATTTTTTAATATTATCACCCTTAATATACAAAAATCCAACAGACATCTATATCCTATGCTGCCAAATTTTTAAAATAATTTAAGCAAGTGTTTAATTGAATCTTTTTGGGGGGTTCTATATATAGGATTATGTTATCTGCCATTAAACATATTTTTATTTCTTCTCTGTCTGCATGTATCCCTTTAAAATCTTTTTGCTATCTCAAGACTCTAATTAAAATATTCAGAACTATATTAGCCTTCTTTTTATAAATATTTTCCAGCTCTATCTTTTACCATCAAGTTTTGGGGGATTTTAGTTTGTTTATGTTTCTATATAAGCAACAGCTTGCACCACCACCACCACCACCACCCCAATGCAACTGAGAAGTGTAAGTCTTTTAGTAGATGAGTTTGATTCATTTTCATTTATTATGATAATAAACTGTAGTCAGTTATTTCTTTGTATTTGAATCAGCAATCAACACTTAAGGAAACAATAGTCATGAAATCATGTGACATATTACATAGAACAAATCCACTGCAAAAGATCTCTCTAGGCTGAGCCGCGGTGGCGTAGTGGTTGTGCGCGGGACTGCGGCCCACTGGAATGGAGGTTCGATTCCAGCTCCACGGAGCAAAGTCTGGGCCTCTTCCCCAACCCCAACTATAGGGGCAGCCACCTCTCTACCAGAGGAAGTTGTCTTGGAGGCCAGCACTGAAGCTGAAGCTTGGGGAGTGAGAAAACCTGACCAGAGCACATGAGAACAAATGAGAGGGGAGGAAGAGAGAATGACGTGCATCCTGGCCCACCAAGCCTTCAGGGCAATAATCCCACTCAGAACAGCTACTGCACAAAGAGGACTGCACAGCCAGCCCCATTAAGAAATACGGCTATCCTCGCAGACCCAAGGCCAATTGGGGCCAGGAAGAAGAAGCGGGGTCAAGATTATATCCTGTTGGACACAACCACACCAATGCAAAGCACTAAGAGTGTGCAACAGAGCGTAGAGTCACAGATGGAGTGACAAGGATATACTTTGGGGCCAGGGTATTGGCATCTCATCCGACTGAACCCGGGGTCACTCTAGGAGGTCAACAACAGACCTTGAACATTATACAGGTTCTTATATTGCAATTATTTTTATTATTCTGTTACACATTGTATAGTACATTGAGGGGGTTTCTTGCTGTTGTTATCATTGTTTTACTTGCTTAAGTTGCTCCATTTTAGGAGACATTTCTTGTACATATTGCTACCTCTACAGGTCTATCTACACAAGAGAGACTGGACAAAGAGGTTGGAGGTGAAAATGACAAGTCTGATGGCTCCAGGGTAGGGGACATTGAAGAGGGGGAGGAGGGGGAAAGGTGGTGATGTTGACCAGCCAGGAAAAAGGGAATAACAATTGATACAAATGCAGGGACAAGGTGGGTGAGAGAAGACCAATAGGGATTGATTAAGACTAATGTAACAAAGAAAAAATACTGAAACCCAAAGGGAGAGTGAGCATGAAAGTGGGACAAGAGGGAAGCAAATGGAAATAGAAGAAGGAACTGGGGATAATGAACATTTATAGAGGTTTAAATACAGGTATGTACATAGGGACATATATTTATAAGTGAGGATGGGGAAAGAGATTAATGTGTATACTTATAGGGTTAGTAGTAGAACAACAGATGGGCATTGGACCTCCAGTCAAGTATCTCCTCGGTTCAAGAACACTTTGTTCTATTAAATTGGCATTCCAAGATGCTCACCTTTCCGACATGATCACTGAAGACAAATGTGTGCATAAGCAAAGGTGGTGAAGAAGCTGATGGTGTCTGGCTATCAAAAGATGGAGCATCTGGGGACTTAAAGGCTTGAAAGTAAACAAGCAGCCATCTAGCTCAGAAGCAACAAAGCCCACTTGGAAGAAGCACACTAGCATATGGAATCATGAGGTGTCAAAGGGATGAGATATCAGGCTTCAAGAACTAAAAAGCACAACTTTGCATGCTCACTTTCCTGATATGATCCCTGAGGACAAATGTGTGCATAAGCAAATGTGGTGAAGAAAGCGGATGGTGCCTGGCTACCAAAAGCTATAGCACCTGGGGACTTAAAGGCTTGAGTAAACAAGCGGCCATTCAGCTCAGAAGCAATAAAGCCCACACGGAAGAAGCACATCAGCCTGTGTGATCATGAGGTGGTGAAGGGATCTGGTGTCAGGCATCAAAGAGCTAAAATTATATTATTATTAATGAGGGAGAGTACAAATTGGGGACCCAAAGCCCATCAATAGGTGAGGTGACATGCTTTTGCAGAGGGGTTACAAAGAGGAAATGAGTCAGTTAAGATACAGGATAGGAGCTATGAAATATGCAACCTTCCTCTAGTTCCCATGCTGCCTCCCACCCACTATCATGACCCCAATTCTACCACATAAATCCAGCTAGACCAGGAGATGTACAGTGAAGTTAGAAACATGGGAAACTTAGGATAGATGATCCATCAAGACTAGTGATAGGAGTGGTAATACCAGGAGGGTGGAGGGATGGAAGAATGGAGAGGGAGAGCCAACTTCAGGGATCTACATGTAGCCTCCTCTCTGGGGCACGGACAACAGGGAAGTGAGTGTTGGGACACATTGGACAGTGTACAGGATGAAAAAATAATTTGTAAATTACTAAGGGTTCAAGGGGAAGGTG